>JAOEHI010003684.1:0-10584 GCA_025447815.1 Percopsis transmontana | reverse complement strand
GAGAGAGAGGGAGAGAGTGAGGGAGAGTGTGTGAGAGAGAGAGAGAGAGAGAGAGAGGGAGAGAGTGAGGGAGAGTGTGTGAGAGAGAGAGAGAGAGAGAGAGAGAGAGAGGGAGGGAGAGAGTGAGGGAGAGAGAGGGAGAGTGTGTGAGAGAGAGAGAGAGTGTGAGAGAGACTTTTTCCAGCTGGTCTCTGCCTTCCACCCTGTTGCTGCCAAGGCACTGGGACACCAGAACTCTGGGCACAGAGACCTGTAAACTGTGACAAACGTTTCTTCAGCTAGGTCTATCCTTGTTTTGTTGTTGACATTTAGTATTTTTTTTTCTATTTTTCTTATTTTGGTGGGTGGGGGGGTTTCAGGTCCTACAAGCCGGCCAGTGAGGGCAGACCTGTTCTGCACCACAGGCCGGAGTGATGGTGGCAAACATTAAAAATGGTTGTATATTTTGTTCATTTTATTTTTTGTCGTTATTTTTGTAATAGTTATGAGCAATTCTGCCACGTGGACTTTCTTTGGAGTACTTGAAGTTTTGATTTATATATATATATATATACATATAAATATACAGTATATGTGTAACTTTGTATTTTGGAGTTATTTGGTCTTGAAATATGATTACTTTTTTTTGCATACCTTCAGTGGCTGGATGGGCTACTATCTGCGTTGTATAAGAGTGATTACAGTATATTCATATAGTATAATGAATCTTACAGTATGCTTACAGAACTATGGTGTATAGATGTTAGGGCTTGGAAGGTTGTGTGCTTTTGATAGCAAAAGTTCACAAGGTTATTTGGCGCCTCTTGCAATTTTGTGCAGCTTCTTCACATTTAATCTGCGTTCCTCTGTCCGACACGACGCGTCTGAAGACTTTAGCAACATGTTTAGGGCTTCAGTGGGCAGCGCACACTACAGTCTGTTCCTCCACTTCGGACTGTGGCGCTTCAGAACAATAGTTGACGATGAGCAACGCCTCAAAATGGTTTAACTCTAAGCGGATGTTAACGCGGCTTTGTTGAACGTTTGACACTCGCTCTGCGCCGTTGAGACGCTTTACAAACTGGGGCTTGTTTGTGGAGAAGAAATAAGAGACAAAAGTGCAGGTGGTGGTGGTGTTTAGCATGTTTTTTTTTTAATATATATATCTATCTATCTCAGACAAACCTTACTGGTATGCTAGGTCCTCTCTAACAGGCTTCTACATTCCCTCCATCTTATCTGGGCCGCTACCTAAACAGTCCCACAAGGCACAGGCTGGAGTCAGCAGCTCACACCTACTAAGCATTATGTTGGACCGTGCAGAACGTATATTAGTCCATAGAGGAGAGGGGGGGAGGGGGAGAGAAAGGGTCCAAAGGTGAAGCTGGGTTGTGTTCTTGTCGGGATTGCTAGTCGTGCATGGCTGTGTGTCAGGGTGGATGCTTGTCGGTTCAAGGAAACGGCAGAAAGATCCAATTTGACCCAATTATCTTAGACTCCAACTGTATACTTAAAAGCAAAGTCTGTAGTCGAGATGATATGCAAAGCGGCATGTTGGTTCTAGTTGCTTGCATAGTTGTCAAGGATACGTATGCAAATCGATTATTCATCTGAGCCACGGAATAACTGGTTTATAGCTGGTGAAAGGAGTTAAAACAATGCACTACTTTTCCATTACTTGTTGGAGGCAGCGTTTATACAGACGATACGATTCAAAGTGGCATAATGCAGTTATTTATCTATTCGAAGCATCTCGTCACAACATGGTTTTTGTTATTCAACATTCTTTTCCGTCATTTTCAAGCTAGATTTTTGCAGCTGTTAATCTACTACCTCCTAATGCCAGGCCAGGTGAGCGCATGTTCACGGTGTGGGGAAATGGCCACGCCAGTAGGATAGCATATGCAAATGGTAACAATTACCTGACCCGCTCCACTTGAAGACTAGACACCAAACACAGAGTTCTATCACAGGACAGAGTCCTCTAATTTGACAGATATGCAATAATAGTTCCCATATTATTTTAGTATGTTTAAATAAATAAAAAATGTCTAATACCCAAAATATAAATTACATAAAGGATTTAACAAAATAATATTGTATTACTGTGATTTAGTGGTCTGGGATTTACATATATACGATACGATGTCATCACTCTATATGATGAAATAATATATTGAAATGCAGAAGAGACTAAAAACTGCTCAGTGATGACAAACATCCCATGATTTCTCTTTATACCAGTTAAGGTTGACAGTTCAATTCTCAGGAAGCATTTGCTTTTTCTTTCTTTTTTTCCGGGGATCCTTCTCTTGATTGTAGGGCTTGCCAAGAGAACTGAATCCAGCGGCGTAGGGCTGTTAAAAGCTCAGAAACCCTTCTTCAGTATGTGCACCTGTTCAGAGAAAAGAAGAGAGGAAAAAAAAAAAGGTCTTATCTTGCTTAAAAATGTGATGTGGGTTGTTCACATTGGTTTCTGTTTGGTTCATTGACGTTTGCTGGTTGATGAGACATTAACAAATTGTAGTTGGATTGTTCGGTATGATTGTTCTAATGGTCTTTTGTCCATTCCTGTTTCCCACTTATCTTCAGTGGGATGCAGAATGAATATTTTTTATACATTTTACGTTTCGTCTTATTGCGTTGGATAACAAGCTAAGATACATGGGGTTCCAAAACTACAGCAATAAAGTAGTGTCTCACAATCATATCAAAGCAGTTACTAAGGGTTTAATTCATTTTTGGGAGTCATCTCCCTGTGAGGCAGCAGGACAAAAACAAGCATTAATAAATGGTCACGGTCTTATTAATGACCAAACCAACACCTTTCGTATCAATCTGGACAGTTTTGTGGACTGATGCTGCTGCTAATTTCTGCAAGATTAACCCAAAATAATCAAACGCACAATCGCTGCTTTGGAGACGGAGGCTTTTGTTAGACCAAGCCTTTCTTGAATTTGCTCAATAGTTTGAATATAAAATGTTACCGTTTCACCTCCAACCAAAATTAAAAGAATAATTCTCGACTGCCAACCCCCAGGTAGCTGAACGCGTCCACATCCCGACTGGCGGGGAATGGGCCAGGGGGGTATTTGGTGCACTGAATGCATGTAGAACAGAAATCTGCCGATCTCTTGTTTATATTTGTTGTAACACATTAGTTATCCTCTAGGCGGTCTCCTGCACTCAGATCAAGGGGGATCGAGTTGACACGGTGACGAGTACACTGGAGAATACTAACACGGGTCTTTTGTATGTGATAGCCCCAATTATATTCAACCATTATAATCGTGGTGCTATATATTTGATAACTTATTGTATTGGGATTATTATTGTCAGAACATGTGAATTAAGAGGGTTAAGTTATGGTGCAAAATTTATTTTGGATACAAATTTTAAAATATACAGGAATAGTTATACATTATTGAAATTTACATTGGCCCTTGGGGTACATATTAGAGTGCATTTTAAAGTTTGTACATCTTTTTGATAGTTTCTTTTCATATGGTAAATTTGTGTGGTGAGAAAGCATTGATAAGACTTTGAATTTGTAAATAAAACCAATGTTTGGAACACATGTAACTGATTGCTTCTTTGTTCACACACAGCAGAGCACGGCTGGGAGTTTTGTACAAGCTGCCAGGCATGCATTAAATAGAGCTAGGCTCAAGCACAGCATGTCCCCATTCAAAAGCACTTAGTGCCAGATGTAAAAGCTCCATTCTGGGTCTGCAGTGTTATGCTGCAGCTGAACAGTCTGGGATTACCAGGCAAGTTAACCCTGTTTAAAGCAGCAACATAGCAAGGCTTAAATAGCAGCGTCTTCAACATGGACATAAAAGGGAGGACATGGATTTAAGTGCATTTTATTGCAAACTGGTCATTTAACAAAAGAGAAATATTTAACTCAACCGTACACAGCTATGGATGGAATGCTCTTAGGAAGTGAGGGAATGAACCAGGAGAGTCCGGGGTACAGTAGGACAACTCCCAGGAACCAGGAAAGAGAGTCAAGATGCAATATCCAGTTTGTTCCCTTAAAAACCCTCCAATCCTACACTTGGAAAACAGGACAAGTTAGGCGTTTCCCATTAGGAAGGCTTAGTAGAGCCAGCTTTGGGCACAGCTAGTGTAGGTCATGAGCTCTTCTGGCTTAAACCACAGGTTGATCTCCTGGTTGGCACTGTCGACAGAGTCACTGCCGTGGATGATGTTCCTGAAAAGGAACCAGAGGTGAGTCAAAGGGGTCATTAAAGACAAGTTACGAGAGCACCAACTGCAGCAGTCTACAAAGCACAGCGGTGGAGATCACTTACTTGCCAACCTGGATGCACAGGTCTCCCCTGATGGTCCCTGGCTTGGACTCAGCAGGGTTGGTCTCACCGAGCATGACGCGGCCGGTTTTCACCGCACCCAGACCTTCCCATACCTACGAGTCACAGCAGACATTTGCATGGGATGCCTACACAAGCTGCAACAGTCAAGACTGGCAGGTATTGAATTAGCAGGTTCAGAGACAGACAGTTTTCCCCCCACAACTCATTAGACTGATAACAGCTGAAGCTTCAACCTATTGACAAGTGACCGAAAGCCTTTTGTGCTGATGAAGCTAACCCAGTTCAGGCATTATTATCTTGCTCCAGCGCATCCTTTGTATGCATGGAGAGTTGGGGGTTGCAGGCGACCCCCAGACCCAAGCCGCTAATTGTCATCCTTTCGTTACTCACCATGGCAACCACGGGCCCAGAGTTCATGTAGCCGACCAGGCTGGGGAAGAAGGGTCTGTCTTTCAGGTCAGCGTAGTGTTTTCTGAGGAGGTCCTCTGAAGCCTGCGGGAGACACAAGGTGGAGGGTGAAAAAGGTTCAGGTGCTCTGCAGGCATCAATAATGCCGCCGTCGCTCAATGCGACGCTTTAACGGCACATTGGTAGGCAACGCCTGCTGTGGGAAGCGTCGCCAGGTTAGCCCCGAGGACGAGTCTGCTCACCGTGACTGGTGTACGACCAGTTCAGCTGTGGGCACATGTACCCTCCTGTAAGTCGCTTTGGCTTAATACATAAGGGCCGCTAAACCCAAGTCACCGGGGCGTGTGTGCACGCACTGAGCAGGTAGGCAACAAGCAGGAGACCACAGAAAGGATTAGCTGACCCTTCCACCTAATGCCAATCACAGAGTCAGAAATAGAGCGGCAGCTTGAGGCTGTGGCTAGGTGTGTGGAGGCCCTGCAGGAGCAAACAGGGCAAAGAAGCCAGTCAGATTTAGCTTGTGTGTCCACACTAGCCCCCCAGCTAGCTAGCTACTTACGTGAGTCATCTTCATGGCGACGAGTTTGAATCCTTTCGTCTCGAATCTCTTGATGATTTCACCAACGATTCCTCTCTGGACTCCATCGGGCTTGACGGCGATGAAGGTGCGCTCGGTCTCGGACATGATTCTGGAACGGGGGGAGGGAGCGCACACGCAGTTGGAACGGGCCGTGGCACGCACTCACCGCACGGGGCGGGACGCTAGAGCCCCAGAACCAATAGCACCTCGCGTATCATGTGAACAAAGCTACCGCGAGCCCTTCTGGTCTCCTTCCGCAGGCGCGCGGCTCTACAGCGCGAGCTGGGGATTCGCGACGCCCGCCCGCGCGGATCCAGGAGGTCACAGAACGAGCCGCCTACAGGTTGACCTTATGCGATGACTTCACGGCGCATGCGGCTCGTCGCCGTTGACTCCCCTTAAGATAAAGTAGCCCACGTTACGTAAAGTAGCCCACGTTACGTGGTCATTAGGGCATCGCTTCCCAGGGCTGTGCGCCAGGTTCGCCCGGGTGAAACGGCACCTCGTCGGACCGCCGTCGGGATAGTATCGACGCCCCACAAGTAAACTGACCCGTTAACTGACCCGTCATAGACGGAAACGCGCACGCAGGTCTTGGGACACCAAATGCCAGACGGCGCGGCAGAGCCGGGGTAACACTAAGTTCTGTGACCACAGAGGGCGCTGTTGCACATTTTAACGCGGATGGTTGTTGCTTCTTATGGGGAACGAATCAATAACTGGGGGTCTTTTGTTCATAGCTTAATTCATAAACTGCCGTAGGCTAGTCAAACAACGATGGGTTCTAAAACAAAAAAGTTGAACATTTATTTTAATGAGATATACATATATCCTAAAGATATTAAAACTTTTTTGTTTAAGAAACAATCGTTTTTTGATTAGCCTATGGCAGTTTACGAATGAATTAAACCCCCCCGTTATTGCTTCGTTCCCCATAAGAAGCACTAACCATCAGCGTTTAAATGTGCAACATACTGCGGTCACAGAACTTGCGGTACCACCGCTCTGGGCCTTAGCCAAGGGACTGTGCTCTTCAGTCACAGCGCCTCCTGCATGTTGGGCTCCGTGCGGGTCTGTCACCGCTCAGAGGCAATGAAGAGCCATATCGGAACACCCACACACACCTGCATATTCACGTTCCGGAAAGCGCAACCATTGACGCCACGCCTACCGAGCACGAAGCCCTGTCACACAGCGTCAGGCCCGCACTAGATCGCCTCGCTCGACGACTGAACGCCGCCGTGTCCAGAAGAGACCAGTAGGCTCCCATGGGAACTACCGTGGCGCGCAACCGCTAAAAGAAAGAGGAGGATTTTGTCGCTTTACCGTGACGGGGATCTCCGGGTTAGCGACTGGGACAAGGACCTTGCTGCTCCGGCGGACGTGGGTAGAAGACCCACTGAGGCTGCGCGCTAACTCTTTATACTCGTGTGCGGGACCACGTGACCAGATCGCTCCGCTTCCGCAGTGAAGTAGACTATGCTTAGATATGTGTTATTATCTCTATTTATACAGTCCATGATTAGTATAAGCCTACATTATACATGTTATTCATTATATATAAGTCCCTTGAATTGAATCAGCAGAGCTGTTTATTGAAAACTGCAGAGACACGGTTTTAAACGTATTATGTATGCATCATAAAGTTATTTATGAAGACGATACTTGCCTGAAATTATCAGAAATATATTAATGTGATTTAATTATTATATTATATTATTTAATTTTGTGACACCAAACAATACATTTTCCAAAAAAAGGAGAGAAATCAGCATTGACATGAACAAATCTCAAAACTCATTCTGGGAGTTTTCTCTCAGTCCCCTCAGTTTGTGCAACCAATCGCGTCACAGGTCGCTTCTAAGCAGGGCGGCGTGTGTGTGTTTCTATCACAGCCTCCCTGTTCATCTATCAGCTTGCATCCATTAGTCCTACAAGTAAAAGCTGTAGACATTTTACCTTTTAAGTGTTTGTTTGTCAAATACACACAGAGTCCACAGGGCGGCGGTAGTGCAAGGGGGGGGGGCGGAGGGGCGTTATGCCGCGTTCCAGTTGTAGCCCACCCGGAAGTGACGTATGGTTCTGGTCCATCACGACCGTTAAATCTGTTTAGTGTTTATTCGAGTTTACGGGCCGCTAAAACAGAACTAATAGACACAATGGCGATAATGCTGGAAATGGATTTACTTTACAACACGTGTTTAAAGCCGTTTTTTGTTATCTATAAAAACAAAGGTTTCATTGAAGGGGAACGGCGGCCATTCTTTCAATAGGCGTCTATTTTTCGGGGCTATATTAAAAAATAAATCAATGTTATTAGAAATTGTTATGAGATTCATACTTCTGGCAAAGCATTTGGAAATACTGATTTCACCGTTAACAAATTATAATAACATAGCCTAATAAAAATGCTAAAACGGCACAGATTCCTGCATATCTCATACGTTCTTTTTATTACACACACACTTTTACCTTGAGCTAATGCTAAATAAATGGAACGCCTAGACCACTAGACTATCCTGCCCCCACCCATCTGAGTGTCTTCCTCATCCATCCCCTTCACTCTCCTCTCTCTGAACTTCCCTCTCATCTCTCCTATCCTCCAATCCTATTCCTCCTCTCTCCTCATCCTTCCTCATCTCCGCAGTCTTCACGGCAGCAAATGAAATGTCAAGATGATCCCCACCTTATCTTCTGACTCTATAATGTGGCTCCCTTTTACGCGTTCATCTGTTCTTCACCAGAGTTCGGGGACGGGATTAACCAGCCCCCCTAAAAAAACGGTGGTTTTATTTCAGGATGAGCACACCCTGTTCCAGGTTAAGTGTTTTACACATCACCGCACTGAGCCTGTTAGCTCCACGTGGCTCTCAAAACGTTCCCCTGCTACACTACCTCCGATGACCACCAGAGGTCATTAGGTTGCCGTGTTTGTTTTTAGTTGTATTTGATTTTTACCAATCATCCTGCTAGGTGAGTGTGTGCGTAGTGTGTTTTTAGAATAATTACACGATTTCAGTGTTTAAAAACGACCCGTTTGGGGCATAATATTCCCATAGGTAGCGTAAACATGCGTACTGCCTGAGAAGAATTAGCGCTATAAAATTGTTTAAAAAGAAAGCATGCGATGGGACAGAGCACATGCTTGTAGGCCTACAAAGCACACACATTTGTGTTGTACGCTGTGCATCATGCTGCCTCCTAGATGGCAGATATAGGCCTACACACCACCCCTTCAAGTGAAACACATGTGGGGTTGATTTAGAGCAATGTGAACAGGGGGTATGTCGAGCCAGAACACTTTACGTTGAGGTGACCAGCGACAATCAAGAGTTTAAAAAACGGTTTGAAGTGATCATCTTGTGACGATCAGGTCCAGTGGCATTAGAAGTGGACTGCATCTCGTCTCAGGATGCAAACATACAAACACACAGTTCTCATTTAGCTGTTAAACATTCATTGAAACACATCACTCCAGCGGTTTGTATTAAACAGGACCGTGTTACGGGGAAAAGGGTTGTTTTAGAGGGAACAAACTGCTTACGGGGGGAGAAGTGATTCTATTGTCATTTCCATTGTCATCATGGAGGTTCTACTTTGTGTGGCAGGAAGCCACTGTCACTCTAAAACCCTCTGTTGACACTGTAGGTGTCTGACTGACTGCTGAGGATTAGCACACACACACACACACGTAAGAGCAGACACACACATGTGCAGACACACACCAGTCCGCAGCTGATATTGTTGCCGAGGTTACATAATAATGAAGCCTGTATAGGTCCACTGACAGCTACAGTGATATGGTTTCTGCTTTCCACATACATTTCTAATAGAATGTATGTGGGTGTGCTTACTAATGCACGCACATACACAAACACGCGCAGACACGCACACGCACACACACACACACACAGCCATCTGTTATTTCAACATCCCCGCCAAAGGCAAGCGAGAATCGCAGGATCCACTCAACAATTCCGTTGCACTTTCCAACACATTCAGGACTCAGGGGCCTGGGCTGCCGCACCCCGCTTCCCTCGCCCCAACAAGGGCGTATTCCCGCCAAAGTCGGTGGCACGTGAACTTGCAGGAATTGAGCTGAATTATTGATGGTGTCTGCGTCTGTCTCCGGCCTGGCAGTAAAACCTGTGTTTGTCAGCGCTCCTTTTAGGGCTGGAAGGCCTGCAACTTTAATGTGACCCACAGTCTACAGACAGCTCCCTCTGTGTCGTGTCATTCATGAGCTCACTAACATGAGAGCGATGTAATATGACACAGCTTGCCACAGAATACACTCCAGCGAGTTACTATTTAATAAGGGTTACCCGCTATTACATACGTTGGTCTTGCTAATCTTATAAATAGTAGAGAAACACCAAATTGGATGTGTGTGAAAAGAAGATGTCTAACACGTCAGACAGTTATCTGAAAGATCATTTTTGGAAAATTCTAATGTCATCGCAAGATTTCTAGAATTTAAAATGCTCATGTCTTTGTTGCATTGCCCCTGCCAAATACAAATATCAGTTCAACTGTACTTATTTACTCTGTAAATCAATAGCATAGAGATGATTCTAAACAACTACACAACCTCAGATAAACCTGTGGTTTGTATGCTTTAAATATTTACGCACGGTGTGTTCGCGTGTATACAGTAAATTATGCGCGCAGTTCAATAGACCGCCACAAGAGGGCACTGTGGCGGCATGGCAGCGCCGAGGGGAGTACCGGGTATGCCGTGTTTCGGGTGTAACGCGTCGTTACACCGGAGGATCCACCCTGAGATGCATTTTCAGCCAAAGTAAATCCATATCCACAGTCAGCCACAGATGACAGCGTTGTACATCGCAGGTCCGCAAAGCATCAACACACGTTTATTGGGCCAGGATGTTTCCACCAGAGCCTCTCCACTTGGCTACGCGACGCCCCCGTGCCCCCAGGGGGCGTGGGGTGGAGGGGGCGTGTCTCCCGGCTGCGGCCACGTCCCTTCACACGTGACGCCCCCTGTGGCGGGACGGGGCGGGGCATGGGGGAGACGTCCTGGCCGCATCCTGATGACGTTTCCCTGCTGGCGCGGTCGGCCCCCGGTGGCACGTGTCAATGGACCTAATGCTGCGGAGCGTTTTACAACAAACCCTCCATCACCCTGCCGACTGGCTGCTGTGTGTGTGTGTGTGCGTGTGGGTGTGTGTGTGTGTGTGTGGGTGTGTGGGTGTGTGTGTGTGTGCGTGTGGGTGTGTGTGTGTGTGTGTGTGTGTGAGTGCGTGCGTGTGAGGGGGT
>JAOEHI010003683.1:0-10585 GCA_025447815.1 Percopsis transmontana | reverse complement strand
GTAGCCTACAGAACTAGACTGAGAGACCATTTAAAGGCCTTTGCAGGTGTTTTGAGTTAATTAGCTGATTAGTGTGGTACCAGGTGTCTTCAATATTCAACCTTTTCACAATATTCAAATTTTCGGAGAAACTGAATTTGTGAAATATGTAGGCTACTGTATGTAGTGTACGTGAAAAACAATATTATAGGTTTGCCCTGGCCATTTTTACTTTATGCAATGAATCTTGCGTAGCCTAGTTGTGGAGAACACAGTTTACTTTTCCCATTGCTTTTACAACAGTTCTGGGTGGATGCGAAAGGTCTAACTGGGCTGTGAGTTTCAGTTTAGACTGTAAACTTTGTAATGGCCTGGAGTCACGGTCACAGCCTGCATCCATCTGCCAAATGCTGTTTCAATAATATTACAATAGTCCTTCTAGTGTTCTCTACAGTGAGCTGTCCGTTTTTCATCTCTCCAGCCTTCTAATCCTGTTAATTCTGTCCTTAGTGTTTTCAGTGTCTTTCCCTGCACACAAAAAACCCTGAACAACACTGAGTGAAAATAGTTATCAAGAGAGTGAAGCCAATCGGGTTTTTAATATAAACTCAACTCTCTAGCTTTCTTACTTAAATATAAATCCAGACACTGACTTTCAGCATGAAATACATCATTTGTAGTAAATGTGTATCTAGAATTTCCATTGTGAATTAAATGTAGAATACATACTGTCTTTACTCCCAGTAAAGACACAGGCTTACGTGCGCAGTTTTTCAGCTTTCTTGAGTTGTTGGCTAGCCTACTAATGTTTTTGTTTAGTTTTTTAGTTGGTATTAAAAAACACTTAAAGTAAACGTTTAGAACTACTAATTATATTATTTATTATTATATTATACCATATTGTTGTTCTATTATTTTCTTGTTAGATAGTGTAATCTACTCAACAAAATAAAAAATAAATCTCCGTGATGTGTCACGTGTGGAGAGAAGCAGGAAGTTGAAGGCGCGCGGAGCATTGAGCAACAAAACAAGGAACTGTCTCTACCGTAGCGTCAGATAAAAGTGAAACTCTCCATACTCGCTTTGCTAGTATTCTGTCGTATTTTAGTGCAGCCTCTATAGTTACTTTCGCAAAAAAATAAAAATAATAAAAAGTACACCAGTACGGTAGATTTGCGAGCACAGCAACAACAATCCTGGCAACAATGCTGAGGAAGTGCTAGCCTTCAAGCTACTACTGCCACTGTGTGCATCGTATGACAACAAGCCCTGCTAACACACAGCATACGAGAGGGTGTTGTGAAAGCCTGATTCGTAAACTACCCAACAAGCACACACAGACTGGAGTGGGTTACACACTGGTAAGCCCCCCGGGGTTACAGAGGAATTGTGAGTAAGGCTATAGTATTCGTGTCTGTAAGAGTACTAGTAAGGTGTGTGAGTCAGATAAAGAGGAGTTTTCTCAGCACCGAAGTACTTGCCAGCTATTTGTGTCAGCAGAGGGGAAGAATACACAAACAGCTCAGGGGAGACCCGATGCCCCTAGCAGAAGAAAGTGAAAGTGAAAGGGATTGAGCTTGCTGCAGATACCATGCTATAGCTTATAGCGTTGTCTTTTAGCATTCGTTTGCTGCAGTCCCGTCGAGCAGAATTTAAAGGGGAGGGGACAAAGTGAAATATTGAACCAGACATTAAAAGGACAAATTTCCTGAGATTCCTTCTCCTGTTAACATGACAGTGACATAGAACATTTACAGAGCATTCCCTGAGCATTTCACACGTGTGAAAGAGGTTTACAATACCAAGGTCATATTTATTTTAAATCTACTTTGTGTTTTTCCTATAGGGATTTAAAATCTGATCACTTGAATTCTTATCAGCAACGATGAGCAACCAGGGGGAGCCCTCGGATGGCTCCTTGAGGCCAAAACGCGAGGAACTGCCACAGATGGACGGCTTATGTGATGCGTGCGAGCCAGACGAAGCCCTCCCCGCTACCCAGGTGTGCTACACCTGCAGCTTTGCCTTCTGCACCGCCCATGCCGACGGGCACACAAGCAGCACACATCACCCGCTGACGCCTTACGACCACGAGGCGACCCAGAGGCTCGGCGGGGTGGGTGGGAACTGCAGGGCCGGAGCTGACGTTGACCCTGGACTGGCCGTGGCAGCCGGTGTAAACCATGTAGCTGACAATGGGAGATGCGGAGAGGAGGCTGGGGAGGCACAGAGCGGTCTGCAGGATGCGTTGGCGGCGGGTTCAGCGGCAGGGCAGGAGGCCATGGCTGCTGCTGATCCAGACCCTGCCGGCCGGGACACTGTGACCGTGGAGAGGCTGCGCTGTGAAGAGCACAGCCAGGAAGGCTCCCTCTACTGTAAGCCTGATGAGAAGATCATCTGCGTGGTGTGCGCTGTGCAGGGCGAGCATCGTCACCATGAGATCATCACGCTGCATGAAGCCTATTTCTGGCAGAGGGTGAGGGCACACTGACTGATGAGTCCTACAGCACTCCACCAAATGCTCTCTACTGTACATCATCATGGCAAATGGTTTACACTGATTCAGCATGATGTATGCAGTATGTGATTTCAGTTTGCATATCTCTCACACAGTTTGCGGGCACGATGATCTCAAGGAAACTCGCCATAGAGGAGCACTGTGTAATGTTCAACATTGTAATCATATTTCTGTGGCTATTTTTGGACCAATTATAGCATTGCCATTTCTCAGGTGTGGGCCCAATGTAATGTGGGTCCAATGAGTCACCCGCCACCCAGTGCAGCACTGCAGTCAGGCGGCTGGGCTAATGCAGCTGAGCTAATGCAGCTGGGCTAATGCAGCTGGGCTAATGCAGCTGGGCTAATGCAGCTGAGCTAATGCAGCTGAGCTAATGCAGCTAATGTACTCGATGGTAGGGTAACGCAATCATGACCGTGGGCTTAGTTCAGCAGAGCATGTCGTTTGTCACGATTACTGTCCCATTTAGAATGAGATGTTATCAGCGCACTGAACACATTAGGATTGTGTCATTTCAGATTTCCAATTAGCAGAAATGTGATAATATCAGCAACCGGGCTTTAGTTTTGGATTCATGTTTCAATCAAGGGGGTTTTCTAGTCAAAGCTTGTTCAGAGAGCCAACAAAAGCCAGATTTCTAAGCAGATATTTATATGAAAATAAATGGATTAGAGTGTGTAGAAATTGCTAAATTCAGTCGGATTTAAAGTGCTGTCAATGAACCCCGTGGTTCATTGACAGCAGCAAGTTGGGGCATATTACTTCTGCCTTCACCCTATGCAGGGTAATGTGTATATAAGAACACCATTCGCATCACACTCTCATCATGACTAGAATTAGAATTGGTCAAACCACAGTCTTTTCCAGTCTTTTTTACACCAGAACCCCCCACTCTCCTATTTACTCTAGCTGTGGACATTTGCATTGAGATTTCTGTTTTTAGTGCATTGATCTATGTGAAGGGACATCACATTTTATTGTACATTGCGGCATAGGCTGTCATGCTCATTTAATGTTAAGTAAAGGGGTAGTAGTACTTCTTATTAATCTAAGACAGTAGTGAATAACAACACCTAGGCTGATGACTAGGTGATAAGAAATAATCACCCAGAAGAAGGCAAGCTTGTTTTAATAGGGAAAGTGAGCATTTGTGACAGATGTAGTGAGCATGACATTGCCTTTCCACCCACCACCACAGGTGGCGCTGAAGTAAATAATTAACAAGGCTGTGGATCACTTTACCTGTGTTTTACTGTGGTCTAGATCAAAATAAGATGGAGCTAATGTCAATAGTAACTCATTATTATTATTATTATTATTATTATTATTATTATTATTATTATATGACTAGATTAATTGGCTGACTGTATGATGCATACAGTTTATACCTGGGTAAAGTCCAACATCATGTAACAACTAATTAAAAACCTGTGCAGTTTTATGAAAGAGCATGTATACTTTTCACTGTTTCTCTTAATATCGTTCTTCATAGTACACTACATGGTGCATCTCATCTGGTGTGTTTTTCTCCCCTTTTTTAGAGCAGGGAGGGCTGCGATCTGCTGAGCTGCACACGGCAGATGGCTGAGAGGATCAACACCAAGTGGAACAACCCCGAGGTTAGTGTAGCCTCCTGGACACTGACGCCCAAATGGAGGCTTGCCGGGAAGAAACGGCTCAAAACTCAAACTCAAAACTGGATGTTTTCCTCACTCTTCAGCTATTTATCACTGATGGAGGTAACCTACTTCCCATTCATGAAAGCCTTTCCATTTGCTTTTTTTATAAAAGTTTCTGAGAATTTTAAGAAAAAAAATAAACCAAACAATATTTACCACTTTGTAGATGTTGACAAAATGTCCTGAACTTGATAAATTGTAGCTTTTCTACAGGCAACTTTATCAAATAACTAAATTCATGATCTAAAGGAATGTCAACGAAGTTCAGCTCTTTGCAAGAAGTGGCAAAGCATCACGAATTTGATTGCATCTATTTTTATTAATTCTTCTTGATACTTGAACTGTTTTAAAAGCCCAAAATGTTTTATGGATGCAGCACTTGTAGCACAAATACTAAGTAACAACCACAGAAGTTTTATTTTAAAATAATATATATATTATAATTTTGATAAATACAGAAATATTAATTTGTCACAATACGGTTGTTTCTCACCTGCACCATCCAAATTTTTTTCATCCCAAAGGAACCCAAAGGAATTGCCATATAGGGCTATAACAGAGCAGAAAAAAGCGATCCATTACTCCATTTTTAATTAATTGTTAATTTCTAATTCAGCAGGCGCTGCAGTAGTAAAGACACTGCAGCGCTGGAGACACAGCGGTCTGGAATGAAATAAATAGGGATTAGAAAGAGATTGTCATGTGTAAAGGCGTTGGGTGGTAAACACTAAAGACAATTATTTCAATCCACATTATCTTCCATTCGTCATGGATTAACAGATCTTGGCTGCTGGGCTTCAACCATATAATTCCACAAGAAGCTGAGGATTGATGGCATCATTGTCTGAATATTGAGTTTCATTCTCAATCCTCACTCGGTGTCACACGTTTGAATCAGCATTTTTTGCGCTTAGTCATGGGCTGTTTTTTCAAAGTGAATAGGATTCAGGAACCATAACATATAAAATACAATACTGATCCAATGGAACTATGTTTAATTTCTTTAAACTTCATGTTGCGACTTCATAAAGAAGGCAACCTCTGTGTAACTCCTACAAAATAAACCTGCCCTCCCCGACTTCAAATCCAGCAGTGTTCATGGCAGGTGAGACTTGAAAACCCTGCCAAAAATCCCATTACAAATGGCTTCATGGGGGCATGCTCTGCCACTGAAAATAAGACCCCACCACAGACTGATGTTGTGTAAAAAAGAGAGTCCAGAGGTCACGGTTAAGCAACTAGAACTCATCTAGTTACCACCTATAGTGGCTGCACCTGCTCTCGCAGCCGCCCCCCAAACTGCCAGGTCTGTGTTGGCTCTGCACTGCCTTTCATATTATATAACCATGTCTACCTAAGAGCACTCGGAACGTGGGAGCAATTCTTACAACCTGCAGAGATGTGACCTGTGGCACAGTGGAATAATCTAGAAGGTTAATTTATACCACTCCCAAGAGGTGATACCATTATTGGCAGCGGTCACCCCACCCCAGCTTATGGCTATTATCATACTGAAATATCAGTGCTGCCCCCAGGACTTCCTGGACATTTTGTCTCACAGCATCCCGCCGGAAAAGTGTAGTGTGTTCAGAGGAAACCGCTTTTCCTTCTTTACTCACAGAAGAAATATGTCAGGGAGCATTATGTGGATGTGTCTATGGATCTCCTCCGCACTCTCAAATGTCAGCGCTTCTTATTATGCGTGACTTGTAGCTGCTAGAATGACTGCTCCTGGCATCTAAAGAGTGTATGTGTGAATGCCTGAATGTGCAACGACGGAACAGTTTGAGGAGTTGAAATTCTACCTTAGTCCTAAAGAGGTCAAGGCAGGAAGCACTTTTGTTGTTTGCGATATTCTGCGTAAGTGTGTGTGTGTGCGCCCGCTCCGGCTGGTGTGTATTTTTGAATGTGTACGTACGTGTCTGAGCTTATCTATATGGGGCGATTGAATGAAAAGATTCATCCTCTAGCTGGCGTTTGCTGCTTAATTATGGGCATTTCCTCAGGTGTGGGGATTTTAATCTCTCTGAGCTCATAGCTCCAGTATCCTTAGGGGAACAAAATATAATACAAAAAACAGTCGCAAGCCCCTGTACATATTAATGGCAGACCAGGGGGAGCATAACTCAGTGGGGGGTCTAGCATAGATGCCTGTCATTCAGCCAGTGAGGCGTACCAATACTTGATATTCAGAAAGTAGGAAACGATGCGAAGTACACCATGGCTTCACACCAAGACTGCAGGTAGTCGGCATATTTTTTTCCTCCCTCTAATGTTTTATTTACTCGCTCTCTGCTGTGCACAATGTCGTCTGTGGCATACTGCCTGTAGAGATGCTGGCTGGCTCTTTGTAGAGCCAGCCAGCCAAAAGTCCGATATCTAACAGAGAAAGGCAGCACAGTCACATACTGTAGACAGTCACGCACTGAAAGAAAGAAAAAAATAATAGAGAAAGAGTACACAGGCCTGATCCGCTTTCCCTGCCTCATAGAGTCTACAAGAGCAGAGACACATTAAAGCTGACTTAAAAGAGTCCAGGCTAAGGAACATGCATGAAAGCACAGGAAGACTTTTACTCGGCTTAATTTCCTTCTTCTTTCCTCCCTTTTATTGTTTTTATCTCCCTCCTTCCTTTTCCTTTGATGGTTCCGCCCTTTTCTCCTTTCTTCCATTCCTTTTCTTTCTCTCATTAACTCCCTAACCTTATTTCTCATAAAGCATTTTAATTGAATTATGTGTCCCATTCCCTTTCTTGCAGCTAATAAAAAGCACCAGGCTTTTAAACTCTCTCTACCATTAGAATGGCAAAGAACCTGGCCATCTCGTTTATTCTCTCTCCTTCTATGTTTCCAATTTATATATGTATATATATATATATATATATATATATATATTATTTGTAGTTTAAAAAAATAGTTTTCTTTAAATTAACTTTTTGTGTCCCCATGTTGTGTTAGTGGGCAAATTCAAGAATCTAATTTCTGCAACAGATAAAGGGGGTTGGGGATGCGGGTGGGAGAGAGACACTAACAAATGGATGAAAGTGTTCATTTGGAACAGAGCCACTATTGCCAGGGGCAAGGACAAGCAGTTCACATCCATTTACTCCTAATGTTCTATTAATGCTTTTGTAGGCCATTTTAAAGAAACATCACGTGAAACAAAGCCAGTTGCAGCAAAGCGTGCATCCCCAGTTTTCCGTGGCATCAGAACAATGCAAGTTTAAAAGCTTGGGTTCTGTCTTTTTGTTTGAGTGTGTCCTGATACCTTGTTTATGCGATGAAGTGTGGCCTGTAGTACTGTCTTTCTTATTCTGATCTCATTTCAGGCACTGAGCTGTACATTTGCACAAAGGACACTATTCTCTGTAATTAATTACATTTGAATTACTTGAAATATAAGTGTGGAATGTCTAGGAAGTTCCTACTTAAATTCATACAGGAAGACCTTTTTTTTTTTTTAAATTTAAAATTTTATTTATTTGCTCAATAGAAGTTCTGTATGAGAAAAACTGATTATACAAAAATGCATGAATGTTTTATTTCCGGTTGTGTACAGGCAGACATTGTCAAATAGATTTGACTTGGTGTCTGAACTGGAAATTGCTTGGTGTTCCTCCTGAGGCAATTGAATTAATGCAGTTCTGTGGTAATACGAAAGTACATTTTAAACGTGATTCAAAATAGCAAATTAGTAATGTGTTATTTGTTAGCACATTACGCTAGCTTGGCGGGCACTTTCCATTTCTATGTCTGTCTTTCCCTGCCCTTGTGATAACCGTGGCCTTGTCTCTATTGGCCCCATCTGACACTAAGGTTGTGTGAGGGGGGCAGAGGGCCTTTGGGGTGTGAAAAAATGTGTCGGGGTCCCAGACTGATTGAAAGATCAACTAAATAGAGAGAGAGGCTGATGCATGTAGGACTGACCTCCTTTTACTGTCTAGTCAATGGTTTTAGACAGCAATAGTCTTTATGCAACTATGCTACTCAAAGATGTTAGAACACAAAAGAACAAAAACTATTGACTTGCTCAATAGAAGGTGTTACTGGTGTATACCATTTTCACCACACGGATTCCCTCAGTATATTTTCTTGTAGCTATGGACAGGAAATTTTAATTTTTGCCAAGGCAAGCCATGTAAAGCCAAAGCAGTCTTTTATCTGATGGAATGGTATTCAGGCCACCAGAATTACGATCACGAGGAGAGGTTGACACAAAGACCCCTTTTTGTTCCAATTTCCAATTGACTCTTATGTCTTTCTTCTCCTTAATGTACACAATCCTGTTTCCCCTATAAAAAGAAGGTACAATGGAAATCTTCCTTTCGGTCACCATAATGAGCATTTTGCTCATGTCGAAATTCCAGATATAACAAAACTTTGGCCCCCAAGCAGCCTGTCACTGCCAACCTCTGTTCAGACTGATTCCTTGCTTCACTGGAGAGAGGGAGGCCAAAGGGGAAACGAGCTGAAATAAAATGTAAGGATGGGAAGAAAGTTCTGCAGTGGAGACTATGGCAACGAGAGACTTTGGGGGTGTTTCTCATCACGACAGTATGTGCGTTGGAAGTGGAGACATCTCAGTAGGCCATTTCGGTGTGTTTGTGTTTGTTGAGGTGGCTCGTAGCAATGAGTTGTAACTAAAGAGTGCGGAACAGGGAAAGGAATTTAAAGGCGATATCGGCTCATTTGCCTTGAGAGCTAAACAGATGGCTTGCCGTGGTAGCGAGTGCCTCCGAGGTTACTATCTACAGACGAGGACATGTGGAGATAGCCTCCAGCGAGGCTGTGCCACGCCATCAATTAGCTAGCGCTTGACAGGGAACGATGGCCTTGTTAAAATGACATTCAGAGAGATACGGAGAAAGACAGAAACGACTTTCAGCCTGGATTATTAGGATAATCTAGTACTGGTTTAGATTAGGTTGCTTTATATGTAATATTACTTTTAAAAAAAAATAATTAATACCGCTTTCACCTCACATTGTTTTTAACCTCATAACCTCTAATCTATTTTTGCTTGTTCATTTATGTGCTCCTTGTCTCTCTAATCTCTATGATTACATTCAGACATAATAGAAGAGACAGACTACTTAAGAAATGGACTGGACTGCATTTATATAGTGCTTTTTTGTACCAAACTGGCCACCCAAAGCGCTGTACATCATTGCCTCACATCCACACATTCACCCATTCACACACCCATTCAACACCGATGGTGGTGTCTGCCATGCAAGGCGCCATCCAACACATCGGGAGCTGTTAGTTAGGCGTCTTGCTCAGGGACACTTAGACAGAAGTCAGCGGGTATCGAATCAGCGACTTTTTGATCGCCAGACGACCTGCTCTACCCCCTGTGCCACTGTCGCCCCGAAATCCTGAATAGAACTCTATGGGAAAAGTTCGTAACGTCAAAGATGGCGGTTGTATACACTTAACTGTAAGGACTTAGTTAAGTTACATTACAGTTACATTACAGTAATTCATATGTACACTGTGTTCCTCAGGTTTATTTGAGTGATCTTTAAGCCTCGGATGTTTTTCTCTTCGTACATGGTTTCCATTATCTCCATAGACTACAACGGACGAGTTGGAGAACTACGTGAACAACGAGTTCGACGAACTCCGCAGACTGGTTCGCTTGGAGGAGAAGAGGACGCTTCACCTTGTGGACTTGAAAGAGGCCTTCCTGACAGCTACCGCCGCCGAGAGGATCGCAGAAATCACGGTCCAAACGGACCGTCTGCAGGAGGAGATGGCCAGCATCACACATCAGCTGGGGCTCCTGGAACAGGCCGAGTCCCTGAGCTTATCTGCAGCAGAAGCTGAGGCCCTCTTCAAGCTGCCGTGCTATGCTCCAGAACAAGGCCCTAGAATGCCGGCGGTAAGAACCCATCCCTGATATAAACGATGAGCTTGTACTGTGTTGGTTAGAGATATCGCCCCACTGGCCCATGCTATCAGCTGATCACTGACAGCAGACTGTGTCAAATCAGGTGCACCTATCCCAAGCTTAGTCCCACACAAGGCAGGCATTCATAGAAAGTCATCTGTGCCACATGGGTATATAATATCAACGCTGCTCGATAAATGCCTTGTCTCATGACAAAGTGCTCCCGACTAAATACTATATATGGCAGCCTTACTGTTAACTGAAATAATCAAAAGGAAATCCTGTCCCTCTACGTTAGAGTGTATCGTTTTAATGGAGTTGGTTTTGAAAGTATGATTCAGGTAATAAGATGCAGACTTGTCTGGATGTCTTGGTTAATGGGGCTTAAGTGTAACTATGCTGGTCCTCTGGCTGTATGCCAGGTACACACACACACACACACACACACACATACACACACACACACACACACACACACACACACACACACACAAACACACACACACACACACACACA
>JAOEHI010003682.1:0-10585 GCA_025447815.1 Percopsis transmontana | reverse complement strand
CCTTATTAGTTCCTCCTTGGTACACTGTCCATATTGTATGTGGAAGGCCTATTCTCCTTTTGTTTGTTATGTGAAACATTATGACCTTTTATGTCTTTAATAATGTCACAAATTCATCAATTCTGTCACCAAATTGGGTCTGTGCATATGTTTGGATCTGTGATTGAGTGATTCTGGTTCTTGGGGATACCCTTTGTTGTGGTATTGTAGAGTACAATTGTTATTTTTTTATGGAGTCACATTTAATTTACTATTTTTATGTGAAGGAAGGCTTTCACATAAAGGAGGAACTGTTTCATTGACTACAGAAAATATTCTTATTTTGATCATGTGTTCCTGATGGCATGTCTCCTGTCTAATAATCTTATGTTTATGATAAGGTTTTAATCATCCGTAGTTTTGATTAAAAACTGGACTGTTCCTTTATCAAGGACATTTCCCCTTCAAGTTCCATTTTGTTTATATTTGGCTAATATGGTTTCCTCTGCATTCTTGTCTTCAAACGCAAAACCTTCCATAGCTAAAGGCCTTGAGTCGAATCTGGGATAACCCATTATTTAGGCCTACTGAATGTAGATATCGATCAAACCTATTGATTTAGGTTATAAAAAGACAGATTTGCCCACCAGACCCTGTGGTTTATTTGTCGCAATTGCTGATAAAAGTTGTAGCAAAAACAGACTCCATAGTGAGGAGTGTGCAAAGCTTAGGGTACATTTCCTTGAATGCTAAAAGCAATGTTAAACATCAACAGCTTTATCCAGGCGGCATAGACAACTATTGTTGTTGTTTTTTCCACGGAGGCATATGAGAAGGAGGAGGAACATGCTGACCACAGTGGTGTCCTGCAGAGGCTGAGCCCCCTTGGAGCCAGCCTCAGATGCCATGTGATCTTTGAAAAGTCAACAAAGGGTTGGTCCACAGCTGGGCTGCAGGGGAACAGAGAGCAGACCTTAGCAACACCCTCCTGCTGGGAGCAGCCAAGGAGAGGCAGGAGTCACACAGCCCGCCTAACACTGAATCTACACTTGATTTTTTGTCTTGAAATGTGAGGAGATGGAAGACCCAGAAATTTGTTTATGTCTACAGAAGTGATTCATATTTTGGGGGGCTCTCATGTTATTCACTGTTTGCTAGCGCACCGATCCAATAGCAACTGTGCTATCATTTTAATTTTTTTCCACAATATTACAGCTCTCCTCCAAGCAAACTCACAACCCATCGCCTTTCAGCTGGATTCAAAAGAAAGATGCCACACAATCTCTATTTCCACTTAAGATTAAGTTGCCCTCTGCATAACTGTCTGGGGCATTTTCAAGTTGACATTTCATTGGCTTGAACAAAGGTGCAGCCAAGCATCGTGTGGCAAAGAATCTAATAAGCATAACGAGGGAATAAAGCAGGGAGAAGTGGGCATTAAAGGCAGCAAGGCACAGCATGACTGGCACGGGTCTTAACTCCCAACCTAAGACACTCAGCATGCTCTTCGGCAATCTCCCCCTTTAGACCGGTCCAGGGCGGTAATTAAAACCATCATTCCCAATGCCTGCAGTATCTCATTAACCACGGGACCCCAAGCTTTCATCCCTGCCTGTCCCAAAATATCACAACGCAGCACCAACAGAAGGGAGTCCTGCGCAGCCGTGCCACACATTTGCGACAACAGTCAAACAACATTATTTGTGTCTAATTCTAGAGACCAAAACAAGATCACACAAGCTGGTCTCTCCCTCCTTCCTGTCCACGTATGTCGCGATAATTTTAGCAAAACACAACCCTGCTGCGACTTGATTAAGACTCAAGTGAATTCATGAAATCCTAACTCCTTTGCCTTGGAATATAACTTTCATAATTATGCCAATGATTGTTCCACAGGGAAGAGAGTGAAATAATAACCACACCTCTTTATAATTTTTTGTTATTGTGTTTATTGGCTGATTTACAACTTCAGCCCATTAAAAAAAGACCAAACAGAAGCATTTGATGCTCCTACACTTTTAGTATCAAAGGGAGATTTTGAAATGGGTGAGTATCAGTTGCAGTGGTCAGATTTAGCACTTTGGCTGAAGATAAAAAGAAAGTCTTCATCCCATGTTTAATTCAGTATGAGCCATGACTAACTCATGTAATCCACTGGGCCTCTGAAGTGAATCTGAAGCTTCTTCCCTCGCCTTTTTGTACTGTAGAGAAATTAAAGGTACACTCCTCAATTGTCTTGTAGCACCCCCAGAACCCTAAAGTGCTTGCCCGTAGGTCGCTGTTTATGTATTCAAAATTTAATCCTCATAAAATTCACCTACTTGGATTTCAGAAGAATGACAGAAGATAGACAGTCTGTCAGCTAAGGCATGTCTATATGCCATGTCTATATGTTTATTTCTCACTCCTAAAACACAACATAAACAGATTATCATCTCATGGGAGGATCAAAATCATCTAGAGCTGTGGTAACTGTTAGAATCAATATGCTGCCACTGAACTTTTTAATATTATCTTCAAAATCAAAAAAATTGTAGATGTAAAACGAAAATGGAAAATGCATCTGTTCCTAAAATCTAATGTTATGTACCATTCACAAGCAGGGCAGACACTCCTCCCTGTCTATGTTTGTTTTTATGCACGCACAGGTGTGTGTGCGTTCTAATTGAGTTAACCTATTCTCTGGTCATCGAAGTCCTCTGATCTCTGAATGGCACAAAGAGGAGGAGGATGAGCCCTGAACCTTTGTCAACATTCAGTCTGAACCCAAGGCCCTTTAATGACCGCAGTGCATTGTTTACGGGGGTATTTGCTTGAAAGGCATCAGTGCCACAAAAACAATCATAGACCCATTCCCCATTTCCTCCTTAATACCATTATGAGTCAGTGGAAATTAAAACCCATCCACAAGCTGGTTCTCAGCCAAATTCAGCTAACTGACGCACTCCCGCTCTGTTTCTTTGAGAAGCCTTTGATGTTGGCAGGGGGCTTTTGCACTCGCAGTGATGGTAGCGAATGATACTTTAAGCGATTCTTTTTTATCCAGCTAGCTTAATGAAAGATTAATGAGTTTGATATTTTCCCTTGTTTATGTTTTATTTAAAAAGTAAGCTGTGGTCCTTGGAACCTGTTTAAAGCTTCTTGGTAATGATTTGATGGATCAGCGGCAGCCATATTATTTATGGTCTTTGGCTCTCAGCACAATCAGACACATGGATTGTCTTCTTAGCAACATTATCTTTACACAAAGAAAGCTGACCTTGAGTGTTCTGCGCCCACATCTCTGTCTGATACGGTATTCATCTGCCGTGGAGAAATGTCATTTCCATATGTCCTAATTCAGATATCTAAAGACTCCTTCCTTTGAGAAGGTTTTTCAGCTGAAAAGATTAAACACTTGAGACCAGCGGTTTTGTACTGAATCTGCACAAAGCTCTCAGTCATAATAATAAACTACAAAGAAGGATGATGTATGATTTTGTGACACTTTATAATGAGAAAATATGCATGTAGGCATACTGAAGAAGTGAGTTTCATAGGTAGAGTGAAATCTTTGGCCACAAGAGGGTAGTGTTGAGCAAAACTGGGTCTTTGCCCCTCACATTGGAATTCATAATGGTGTCCCTCACATTGGAATTCATAATGGTGGTGTGAATTTTGCTTGTTGGTTTCAACTGAGGTGTTATGCATGCAGCCTGGTTGAAACCATCCTGAATTTGCAAGCTCCACCTTTATGATTTGCTCCACATTACAGGCGGTGCTGATCAAATCATTAGCAGGCAATTGGATTAGCTTCAGTTATTCAGAAGAACATACATTTGACTGTGATTTGAAACACAGGTACTAGCAGACTGCATTATCTTCAGCCAAACACAATAAAATGATTTTCCAAACACAGGCACAGCACAGGAACTAAACTGCCTGGCTGCTGATTGGTCAGTGGTTCTCCACCAGGCTGGTTCTCTAACAGTCTTCAATAGAGTTCCTACACTGATGTGTAAAGGAAAGCAAATCGTAGAGGTGGAGCTTGCAAAATCAGGATGGTTTTACAGTAATATTCATGTATACACTACTTAGCTCTGGCCGAAACAAGATTTTTTAAAACACTAAAAATCTAAATAATAAACAAAATATTACACACTACCTTTACTGTAGTTTTGCACCCTCCTCTACCACTGTAAACCTTCTGAAATGAGTGGGCCAGCACGTGTTGCACTAGTTTGCCACTTCTTTGTTCCCATGTTAAGAAAGGGAATCAGCGCGTCTCTGCCATTATTTCCTAGTGGCTTGTGTTGACTCTTTTAGTGTGCAGTAGGAGTGTGGAACACTCTGCATGCTCTGGAACCCAGTGGACCAGCGAAGGTCACAGTGTAGTCGCACACACACAGCCAGGTGGCCTCTGGACCCTGTGTGTGTGTGTGTGTGAGAGAGAGAGGGAGAGAGGGAGGGAGAGAAAAAGAAAGAAGCACAGAAAGAGGAAGAGATACATAGAAAGAGGGATAAAAGGGAAAAGGAAAAGAGAGTGAATGTGGGAGGGAACAGTATGTTTCTGGTGGTTGATCCTTGTCAGTACCGCCTTTGCCCCGAGGCTACGCTTCTCTCTGTCGCTTTCTCCCTCTCTGTCTCTTTCTCTGTTTCTCTCTCTCTCTGTTTCTATGTTTCTCTCTCTCTTTCTCTCTCTCTCTCTCTCCACCTCTTCAACCCTCTACCTATCCATGCTGCCTTGTGATTTATGGATAACTTCAGTAATTACAGTGCCAGCCGAGGCAGACGTCAGTTTGAGCTGATGTGAGGCACAGACATGCCCCATCACCTGAAACCAGCTCACCTGCTTAAATACAGCAGCAATTTTCCCTTCAACCTAATCTTCTTGACATTTTGGCCCTGGGAACATATTTGTATGACAACAAGACACTGCAGAGGCCTACTGCCAAACATCAGTCAATTGTTTGCTATTAGTAACGTTATCAGGAAAGTATGTTTTGAATCAAATTATTTTCTGTTGAATGATTTTTGCTGTTATCCATGAGGCTTTACCATGGTCTATTACTATTAAATTAACCTGTGTGGGCATAGAGTCATAGTTGTGGCTGATAGGCTTTATGACACCAACCTACTTGGCACAAGACATGACTGATGGCTCATTCATTCGCTCCAGCTGTAGGAAGAGCTGTGATTGGCTGGTGTTTGGACTTGGTTGACCTGTGTGGGTTCGCAATGTGGGTTTCCATCCTGACCTCACATGTCCTATAGACTCACCCCTTGTATAAAAACCACACTCCACCCCCTCATATCCCATGAAGTACAGGAATTATATCAGTTGCTATTGAAAAGGAAGCCCTTTCAATTCCATAGCCTGTTAGTCTGTGTACTGTATATGGGGATGTTCATGACTCACTGGGCTTTGTCAGTTTACAGAGCTGTCTTTGCCAGGGCCCTTGGTGAACTAGCAGAAAAAGAAGGAAAGAAAGAGAGAATGTGCCCACATGAGTGTGACAAAGTGCTGCCGGCTTGATTTGCTCACCATGACAACCGCACGTAGGGGATTGGGGTTGTGGGGTGGGTGGGTGATGGGGGGGACCCCCTGGCTTTTCTGCACAGCACAACAAGGAGAGGCGAGGCTGTCGTAACCTTAGTGACATCCCTGTTGTCGCTGGGTCAAATCCTTGAATATCAATGAACTGACTCCGTGCCCCTTGTGAGAGTCTTCAAAAGTGTCCGGCTCACATATGAAGCGCTCCCTGACCTTTCCTGACCTGCTCAGGCCTGCCTCATATTGACGGAGCGGTTGATTCTCTCCGGGGTTAAACAACACTTCAGGAGCGCACATGCATCACTTCCTGAATTATTTTGACAGCTGAGATACATAAAAACAAGGCTGGCGTTTACACCATACCATTCCATATCAATCATTGTATGAATTCATAGAAAACCATTGCTGTGTGTTGGAGAGCTCCTGACAATCTCAGCCTACTAAAAGACTTCCAGGTACGGATCCTGTGAAGAACCCAAACAGAGGCTTGATGCGTTGTTTTGTGAATTTACCCATGCCTCCTGGTTGACAGTGTCACAAATGACCCAAGACAAGGATCACACTGTGGGCTAAATATAGCTAATTTCCAAGACAGCCATTGTTGCGCACAGAGCACTGTGTTTGAGAACATTCATGAGAAGGCAGGGTGGGTGCTGTACAATAGATAGACAGACGCATAGTTTGCATGCTTTTGTCAAGTATAGCACAGCCTTCACCACAGAGTGTGGTGGCATGCCTCTGGCTTGGGACCATCTCGCTTATGACAGCTGTTGTGCAGACAGACTTAGAAAGATACGATCTTTTTATTTTTTTTCATCAGCTAAAGCTTGGGTAAAATCACACCTGTTCTCGGAGGATGAGTATTACCTTTTGGAAACATCCCCGTTTGTAAGTAAAAATATGTAACATAAGCCTGGTTTATCCTCTCCTACCATTACCATACCGAAAGGCCATATATGCAGTGCTGTCTGAGCTATTCATAGACAATACGTTACTACATAAACAAAGCCAGTTGTGTGGCAGCTGTGCTTCAGCAGGGTACTGCAGTCACAGATTGGGCCTAAGTGGGCTTTTACTTTCCACTCAGGCCAGATAAGTGGGTCCTGACCCCTCTCTGTCTAGATTAGCCACTCCTGCCATTAGGACCGTCGCTTTTATCAGGGCCAAGTGTTCTGGACCACCACCAGTGTCCGGGAAACTGAGATGCCTTCGCCATGCTTGAGCTTGATTACTCAAAGAAACACATGTATTTGTATTAGATACAGTCCTAAACTCAATAATAAAGCCATTTATCATCTCTTGTAACTATTTCTCTGTACTTATCCCAAATTGCTTCCATCCCGTCACTGCCTAAAGTAAACTAGGGAGCAAAATGGGACATTGTCTCGGACCGCTGATGACCAACACATGTTATGTGTTGTGCATGCCAGTACCTATTAACATAAAAAGCACTCTGTATGTTGTTTTTTTTTGTGTGGGAACTGATTGCATCAGTGAAAATAATTAATTTGAACAGAAACACAAATTGGGTATTGCGCGGTCCAAATCCGAGGTCTGAAGAAAGATTCAGCTCTAATATTTTTATTAGAAAATCCATTATTGTTTCTTTCTTGGTTTCAAATGTCATAAGCCATACTTGTAGCAGTAGTGCTGTAGACAAGCCCCTAGATCTTGCTCCATGTCTTTCTTGTTACATTACATTATCCCTACAGAGTATCATATGATTGCAATTGTCGTTGCTATGCTCAGTGTTGCTTGAGATTGTCTATTGTGCTTGTATACATTGAGGGAGCTATGCAGACACACACACGAGCACAAAATGAAAACTACAAACTTGTTACTTTGTTTTTTGTTCAATTAATTAATTCATTTATTTTTTTGTTTTATAAAATGGAAAAATGTACCATACACAAACTTTGCATTTCACTACTGTTGCAATGAAATACATTACAAATGAACACTATATAAACATTTATCTTTCAAAGATAATGAACTTAGATTTAAATATATATGTATATATGTATATATGTGTCCTGACCCCGATTTTACGAACCCCTGAGCTAGAGGAATGTATCCCGCCATATATTCCGCCAGCAGGGCCAAGATGTTTTCCCCAAGTTTATATGACAGCTGATTGTGTAGTTTCCTTTCATGTGCTCCCCCTCTGTGCTATTTCTTTTTGTTAAGTTTGCGGAGGGTTTCTTTGAACCATAGACATTTTTTTCTCAGCAGTGTTCATGAGCGCTGCCAGATCCATCATCTTCCCTGTCTGTCTCTGTCTCCATAGCTTCTATACATCGTGCGCGCGCGCGCGCACACACACACACACACACACACGCACACACACAGGTAAAGACAATGAGAGTCTCCTGGTGTGTCTGGTCTCCACCATCCACCATCAGTCCTGTCACTGCCTTTCCAATGGCATCTAAAAATGCACATGACACAAACACACAAACACACAAATTCACATGTAGCCTGCTGCAGATTAACACTACTGTAACACGTTTGCATTGAGACCAACGCGTGCATGGTGTATCACAGCATAGTGTACAGTATAACAGCAGTGGTGGCGGCAGAGCAGAATTTAGGTTATTTTAAGGTTATTTTATGGAGATTAGAGGCAAATTATTATCTTTGCTTAGGAGTTATGCGTGCATGTGCTCCATGTGAGGTTTCAAAAATGCTAAAAGCGACTACAGACAAGATTGTTACAGTAAATGATAATTTGGTATATACTATAGCCTGTTTCTGCTTACCCCGCTTGAACCACCCCTAAAAATATCCAGTATTAACGACCAGCTAATCAGCTGTGCTAAAGAAGGGGAAACCCACTATCAGTACCATCAGAGCTCTTTCCAAGAAGGTGGCAGATAAGAGCGTCACAATGTTCCGCTGTTACCCTGCTTCCATCTGACTATTCACATCCCACTTCACTACACTGCATCTTGCTTTTTCAGTCACGTAAATGGCAGTGGGTAGCCCCACTTCTGGCAATCTTTATAATATATCATTTATAATTAATTATATAATTTATTTATTCATCTTTATGTATTCTGAGTTAGTATATTCTGGTACCTATTGTCAGTCTCCTTACACCAAATAGAGGGTGGAAAGGGTTAATAAATTGTATTGTATGCACTGTTAGAATTTAAATTGCCACTATATCTTACAATTAGGTCATTTAGCAGAAGCTTTTATCCAAAGTGACTTACAATGAGTACAATATGTGTAATTGTACTCATTGTAAGCATCGTTGAGCAAGATGTCTAGCGTGGGGGAGCAAGTGAGAGCAGGCGCGAGCCAGAGAAACACACACGAACGTGCAGAGAGACGCGTGAAGCGTAATTTAATAAAAACGCACACAACGGCGTTACAGCCAAAACACAAACAATGACCCACAGCATCTAGTGCTGTGGGATAAACTTAAATACAAGTCCCAATCATACTGATTGTAATCACCTGCGCAGGGCTAATCCCTGGCAGGTGCGCAATCCTGAGGGGAGACCCGTAGCGTGCACGAGCGTGTGCACGCCGATCGTGACACTTGTATACAAGGAGCTAGACATCTTGCTCAACGATGCTTACAGGTAGCCACTCTGCGGGTCGAACCCACAACCTTCCGGGACTCAAACACCCAGACCACTAGACTATCCTGCCCCCCACTGGCTTGGAGTCCAACACCTAGACCACTAGACTATCCTGCCCCCTGCACATAGCTCTGTACTAATGGCACCAAAAATACATTTGTAGCACTAAGGGGCAGTAATGCTTTAAGTTTTGACTACGTGTGCCAAACTGAACAAGCCAAGAAGAAACAAAACTGTGTAGGCATTGGACTTTGAAATTAATAATGGCTTGACAGTTGTAGGAATGGTAACGCACCGGTGTATATGATGTTGTAAGCTAGCTAGAAGTCTGAAAGAAGGGCTCTGCTCCTCAGCTGGTATAGGCAGGAGCGTGTGTTTTCACAGGTCTTTCTCAGTTAACACTAATCTGCCTGATCTCCACCTCAAAGTCACCCACTTCTCCACAAGCAAAAAAAAAACATATTGGGCCCATTTTCAAACCAAAGACACTATCAAACACTTGTCTGATCAGCAAAAGCCCTGCGAGGCAGTTCATTATGCATTTGAAATACAGTCATCTGTCCCTGTTCAGATGTAATTACTCTCACCTTCAGCTGCAGACTGAGGTGTGTGTATGTGTGTGCGTGTAGTCTCTCTCTCTCTCTCTTTTTCTCTCTGTGTTAATTCCAGTAGTAAACTTTTCTATTACCCGAGATTGTCAACTTTACCCTGAAGCCCACCCACACTTTATTCATTCACTGTCTTCTGAACTCTTTGTGTACCACAGGAACTTGAGGGATGAGAGGCTGCTTTCTATAGAAAACAGTCTTTGAAACTTGCAGCTTTACTTTTGTCAGTAACCCTGTTATCCCCTCTTCCATATAATATGACTTCAAGAGCAACCCAGTTTATTTGTCATCCTTTACACCCTTTTCTGTATCCAGACAATTGTACTAGCATTGGATGTATGTTGGAAAATACACGTTGACAGAACTTCTCCCCGGCAACAAGCAAATTCCTCTGTGTGTGCGTGTGTGTGTGTGTGTGTGTGTGCTTGTGTGTGCGTATGAGAAAGTCATGTCACGTATAAGCCACTGAGAAGCTCAGCGCTCAGAGCTCCAAACAGACAGGCCTGAACTAGTAAACAGGTGCTGTTGGGGCAGCTGAGGATGAGAACATTGGGCGTATCCAGAAAGCCTGATCAAAGAGAGGCTGCCTCAGCCGCCAGTCATCCAGGCAGCCTGATTTATGTCACTGTGTCAGAACTTTATGACTACTTGTTAAAGCAGTAGCCCGTCATAGTACAGACAGAGCATTCCGGTTTAGTCACAAATCCATGTACAATAGCAATGGCATAATAGGGATGGAAAACAATTTTGTTGTTTATGTTAGTGGTTCTTAAACTGTGGGTTGCGGGAGGCTTTGACGATTTTGAAATATTTTTTTCTGAAACATAATAAATATATATATATATATATACAGTAATCTAGTTAATCTAGTTTTG
>JAOEHI010003681.1:0-10587 GCA_025447815.1 Percopsis transmontana | reverse complement strand
CACACACACACACACACACACACACACACACACACACACACACACACACACACACACACACACACACACAAAAGAAACATGCTAAATTATTCAGCGGTGGTCCTTGATCTAAATATTATCCAAGAGAATCTGGGGCTTAACTCTCTTTAATCAGCAGATGGAATCAGTTTCTTTTGGCTCTTGCCAAGTCATTTAAATGCTTTTCCGCAGTAAGAGACTGACCTTGAACAAGACGTCGCCAGTATAATTGGAGAAAACTCAAGACCAATCTTGCAGGAACCCGTCTTGTCATTTGGAGTTTCACATTTCACAGCACAGTGAGTGAAGAGATCGTATCATTTATGTTCAGCGACTGAAGGTACAGCGTATAGCTTTCCCCCACCCCCAGACAATGAGGACGTCGTCACATGCACACACATACGCACAACATAGCACACCGTGGCTCACATGCGCGCGCTAGTTCCACATCAGGAGTGAGAGCAATGGAATTAAAGATCAGAAGAACACTCCAGGTAGAGGCTTTAACAATAAGCCATTTTGGTGATAGTTGTATTTGTTGGACTTTCATTTAATGATTACATATTTAATACCAGTCTGCAAGTCTTGTTCAACTGTAAAAAGCTCAAATACGAGAAATTGTTGTTGTTATTTTGGGTGTGTAGTGTAATAAAAATTAAGGTGACAACTATCTCAAATGCTCAACAACAAATAGCCAAATAGCCTTGTATTCCATCCAACCACACAAAGCATTTCGGGACTGAAAGCTGTCTCACCAAAGTCATAAATATCCTCAAGGTCACAGCTAAAAAGTAAATGACAAACATGTCTGGAAATGCTGCATAAATAGACCTGAAGTAGACCTAAAAACAAAACACTACAAACCCAGCATAATGTACTGTATCAATATTTTCTACAATTTATAGTAAGTCATGGTTTAGCATGACTTACTATAAATTAACAGCCATTAATAGTCATTCTGACAGAGAGTTAGAAACACGTCAACAATTGCTGATGTGAAGCAAGCTGCCATGTTGTGCAATCTTCATGCCTTAAGAGAGGCTGTAAGTAGTGGAAGAGAGTTATCTCACTCACCAAAAAACACATTTCAGGGCTACTGTTCAACTGTTCAACTGTTCAACGACAGGTGAGGAAATAGACAATATAGTGTGAAAAATAACCCAGTGAATAAATAGGCCTTTTTTATATTTATTTTAGTTTTAGGCTTGCCAGAAAATGTTTTCTGCAATGATTTCATTTGTGATACAAACAAACAAATATATAAATAAAAAACGTTTAACATTTCAAATTTGTTTCCTTGATGATGCATTTGCCCGAAGCAACTCTTCGACCCAATTTTGACTATCTAAAATGAAAATGATCTTATGCATAACCTGTCTCCCAATGTTACATGCTGTGTGCTTTCTTTCTCATTCCAAGCTGATGTAGTGGCATGCTTTTTGGCTCAATGATAATGGTATTACCATATATTAATTCCCTTTGCTAATGCACCTACATAAATTAACATATAGCTTATCAACTACGGGCAAATAAACCAAGTACCAATATAGGCACTAATGGTAGGAAACAATAAAACAATACAGAATAGTTAACTTTGAGAATAGCACTTATTAAAACCGAGTTACGACTTTACATACATTTGATTTAAAAACACAAACCTGATCACCTGATAAAAACCAAAAAAAATCTGAAAGAATTTGATTTATATTTTCACAACAAATGACCAAGAAGGGCATAATGTAGCCGGGAGCCCAAATTAGCTTAAGAAAAAAGAACCTGCCCTCACCCTCACAAAAGACACAGCACAGAGGCCAAAGCTATCACCTTTCTACCTCAATGCTGTATGAGCCCATAATTCTAAGTAGGGGATCTCTGTGGATTTGACAGTTGGTCCTGTTAAATACACTGAGAGACTACCATCCAGACTGCTAACCATGCTAAGTCACCATCTTCACATTGCACACAACCCGCCATCGTGCAGCTGCATAAGGAATCAGAGACTAATGTTTAACACAGTTCCCAGGCTTGGAAAGTGGACACCACAGTCTACTTGGCATACAGCAGGCTTACTCGGAATTGGCGCAGATGGAGCGACCCCCTGCTACGCTCTACAGTTTTATTCTGCAATTTGATTTGAAATACGTCATCAGAAAACTGGATGAGGCAATGTCTTACTAAAGTAATTTATTACCCAGGAAAGAGGAATTCTCTAGAGAAATAAGACATCGGCCTGATGAAAAAAAAAAATATATATATGAACATACATTTCCCTTCTGCCAAGTCTCATTCACGGAGCTGTACCAATTTCCAGCCAGCCTTCACCCCTCCAGCTGTGCCCTTGAGGAGGCCAGGAGATGAAGGAAGTAGGACAGGAGGAGGAGCAGTATGTGTCTGATGGTGCAGGGTGAGAGGAAAGGAGCGCAGAGCTTTGGGGGTCGGAGGTGGGGAACAGAGGAGGTATTATGCGGGCGGAGTATCGCGGGCCAGACACAGAAAAGATACATAATATATATCTGAGTGAGACACAGAGACATATAGCGTGGAGACGGCTGTTTTGCCATGATGATTCCATCCCTTTTTCACCTGCGTGTGCGACAAGCAGCCCCAAGATAATCCCACTATCAGGGTCTTACCATATAGGCCTGTCTTGCCTGTGAAAGGCTAAGGAACCACTCTTTCAGGATTTGTTTGGCAGTGCAACACTTGTTCTCATAAGGGCTGTATACCATTCAGCATTTGGGCTGCACTGTCACAAAGATAACATAGAGAGAATGTAGACCATATCTAATGTCAGGATGAATTCATCATTAATTATGTTCAGCTCAATAATAATAACATTTTCAGCCTCCCGATACAATGTGAGTCTTCATGGCGTTCACTGTAACCACAACACAACTTTGCCTCAATTGCCACTAATAAGTGGCAAATTCTATTATATTATATTTAGTCTGGAGTAGTTACATACATTGTCTAAACTGAGGTGTTAATGTTCTATTAATATAAATCTAAGAGGACTTGATCAACTATTTTATGAGTGTAATACAAAAAAAAAACACTTTCCTATTTGGCTATTTTCTTTTTTAGGTTGGTCGTTCAATTAACCTTTACAATAGGCCAAAGAGCATAATTAATCACACTGCTGACAACAAATAATGATAACCAAAATTACAAATAACATTAACTCTACTATTAAAAAGTCTTTAATAGTAGGGGAAATAGTAATTGTTTCATTTCAAAGCATTCACTTGAAATTCAATTAAGAGCTTTATCTCTGCGGTTTACATAGTCCAAATGTATAGAGCAGCTGCAAAAACATGCTTTCTTTATCCGTACTATTTGCAAAACTCGCACAATTACGACTATAACTGCCGCACGGTAATATCCTAGCGTATGCGTGTGGGACTAACGCCAGCTGGTAGGCTTACATCTAAGCGAAAATAGACAATTAAAAAAACACGGACATCTGCAAAGCGTTCACAAAAAAAGGTCTTCGCACAGTTCTCTATCAGTGTAGTTTCTCGCTCTATCACGAGCGTAAACCAGACATAAAATCACGAGAAACCATACAGATATATGTGGTGGCTATTAAAAACATCAAGTTAATGTGTTTATTTCAGCCCATAACAGGAAGGGAGCGTTCAGCGTTAGTGATGCTCGATTATCCGCTGACGATCGCTTCCCCCGTGCGCTTGCCAACTTGATTATATTTGAACGAACGAGTTTCTCCGAAAAGCCCTTACCTTACCAGTCTCTTTTTCTTGGATAACCTTTTGACAGATGGCGGTGATGATTTTCTATGTTTCGGACACCGTCCGATGCTGATGTTGCGTGCTTCTCTGCCTTGTCTCCGGTGTTAGCTAGCCTGCTCCTGCGCTGCTTGTGGTGCTGAAGTGGACAGCGCACTAAGATTTGTAAGCAGCACTGCTGCTCGGCCCATTTGCAGCATAGCGTCCCCTGTCGAATGGGAGGAGTCTCTACATTCATCAATAATGCCATTGAAAAGAATACCAGTAGACCAGAGCCATGACTATTTCTCAGAATAAGATGCAGTCAAGTATTCTCTAATAGCGCCATCTAGCGGATCATTCAACCACAAAATTTCACTGGCCTATTAAAATCAGCCATGAATCTTTAATTTATTATTATTATGAAAAATGCATGTGGTCCTTTAGTATAATACCTCAGTATTATATGTGTGAGACATTGTGCAGTAAATGTCAATGCATGCAATTATATGTAAAATAAACAAACAAACAAAAAACAAAAAAGCTCAGTAGGCCTACACAAAGATTTGCAAGATTGTTTTTTTTTGGTAACAGATAATAGTTTTATTTTAAATGAGAACAAAGCAATCTCATCAAACGTATCTACCAAGAGACAATGGGACAAAAAATTAAATTAAATTAAATAACTTTAATAATTTCAAGTGTAAATTATATTGATTAGTGTAATGACATTTTTTACAAAGCTTTAGTGATCTGGGTATACTTCATTAATTAGTATTTTTTTTACTGAAATGGGATTATGTAATAATATGTATGTAAGATGATTGTGGAGTCTCTGCTTCCACGGGGCCTCCTCTGCCTTCACAGAGTGCGTGTATCAGTCACACGGGACGTGTACTGTCCGGCGTGGTGGGCTGTAACATGGGGTCCAGGACAGCTGCCGGGTTGCCGTGGGTGACTGCTAGCGCGGCCTGCTCTGGTAACAGGCCGGGGTCGGTCAGAATAGCCGTGGACGTGCTCAGGAGACGGAGGGAACTCAGAACCACTGAGGGGGACACAAGCATATTTACCTTACGGATAATGGCAACTGGGAGATGCGCTACTGTACGTTTTGCTGTTTTAAATATCTGTCGTTGATTTTTAGTAAAGAATCCAGCAGGACCCCTTTGGACTCACTGGGTCTTAGCGCGGGTAGGGAGCAGTGCTGGTCCACCCAGGATAAAGTGGACTGACACAGGTCCTCCACACTGGCTGTGGACACCATTCTGTTGTAGGACTCAAACAGGGGCTCAGTGATGATACTGAACTAACACTGGGGTAAGGACAGAAGAACGTACAGTAACTGGTGCACAATTTGCACGTGGGTAGCAAACCAGTAATAAAAGCAGGCATTAATTAAAGGCACACTCCTCAATTTGTGTCTGGACTTGTGTCCTTTTGGTTGAAACCAGTTACATAAAATATGGTTGTTTTGGTTTGAAACTCCAAAAGCTGCTCCCACACCTGAGTGCTGAGTGGCTGGCATTCTCCCCCACACCACTTTTGTACACAGTTAGTTCTGAAAATGTAAACAGAGAGATGTGTGGGAAATTCGGGGCTCTGGGGACACTATAACACAATCGAGGGGTGTCCCTCTAAATGGTTCATATGTATATTGGTCTCCATGCCGATTTCAGACATTAATTAATTCTTTAGTTACCCTAGTCCACTGTCATCACTTGTTAGTGATTGGTATTATTTTGAAACTTTTAATACATTTACGATCGACCTGTCTTAAAAATGAATTAGATTTAATTTCCCTAGATATTACTGTCACATCTTATATAACCTAATAAAGTAATATTAATTCCCTCTAAAGCAAACCGATTGGGCATAGGATATTAAGTAGCTAGTTCATTAAAATCTTTCAAAAGTGTGACAGAAAAATTAAGAAAAAGCACTGCCAAGCTCGGAAATATGGGAATATGAAATTTAAAATAGACTTTTTACTGTCATACAGTACTTGTGAGAAGGCTGGGAGAGAAAAAAGGATACAATCCAGAACTTCCAGTTTTGAAGTGTCTGTCCCCGGACATACTCTCTGAACTTCTCCCTCATGTAGTCAAAGCGCTGGCTTGTGATAGGCACGCCAGTGGCAGGTAGCTGCTGCTGGCATACACTGTATAAGGGTAAATTACATAAGGGTAAATACATTTAAAGCAACACAGCTACAAAATGCAAGATCTGGAATTTAATCTACTGCTAGCCAAAATGTCAATACTCATAGTTCAATTTTCGTTTAGAATATAATTTAGAAGTATTTATGTGCAATTATCGATCTTGCAATGTATGATCTTGCTAGAAAAGCAGTTTGTGATCTCACTTGATGGATGAATTGAGGACCTGGATCTCCTCTCTGAGTCTCTGAGCCTCCTCATGCAGCTGTGCTCTTTCCTGCTGCATTTTGCTGATGTACTCAGATGTCTTCTGCAGAGTGGTGGCCTTACTGACCTGTATATATACAGTATACACCGATGTACCACAGTTAATCTGAGTATCGTTGCTACTGTGGTTCCCAAAGTGTGGGTCGGGACCCCCACAATGGGCGACTAAATACTTTTGGGTGGGTCGCAAGAGTTCAAATGTTTTTTTTTATTAATAATAATAATACAAATATACATGCATTTTGAACGTTGTGTATATATGTTTATGTTAATAAGTTCATGCTATTAAAATAAGTTGTTCATAGCATCATTGCAACCCACCTCGTGCATGCAAAACTATGACATATTGTTTTTCAGTGATACTGTCCATCAAGGGAGATTAGTCTAACACTGTTACAGTATATAAGTACAAATTACAACTTCTTACACAAAGTGGGGGTATATGTAACATATGTGCACTATATTGCAGTACCTTAATGCTTGGCTGAGAGCTTAGGGTTGTCACCAGCTTATGTAAAGTGTCAAAACCCATCTTTATGTTGAAACGGCGCTTCTGCTCGGCTGAGATATGAGTTATCCTCCTGGTCTCTGTCTGCTATTAACGCCACCGTTTAAGGAATGAAAACATCAATGAGAAATCCCCTCAGTAACAACACGTGTTTTCTTGTGTGACATAGTTCTATGCAATAACATTTGCGAATCCCATGATGTAAGCTTATCTTTATTACCTTTGACTCCATTTTTACGTGCCCAGAAAAGGAGTGGGGGGATTCTGGATGGGATGCCTTCGCTTGTTTTTTTTTTGGTGACATTGGATGTCCTGAAAAGCTAACTAAGGAATAGAATATATTACCAATAGTACGAGTATAAGGGCCACACTGTAGGAAAAAAAAAAACTGGAGATTTCGAGAATAAAGAACTAGCCAACCGAAAAAGCTAGAGCTGGTAAGATACTGCAGGCCTACCTGTTAAGCTGGTGTTCTCAGTGCCATAGATCGGTACAGGAGATAATTTCTCAGTCTTGGGAATGAGGAAAGTTGTACTGGTGTGTGTGGGGCCGTGGGTGAGTAGGGCAGACACGGCTGAACCTCTGGAATTACTGGCACGATCCCCAGAGTGCCCCAGGGTGGAGCTCTGGCCCTGTGTGGCTGTCAACACAGGCGGTCCAGTGGACCAGCGAGCTCCATGCGGCAGGCATTGCGATGCGACCCCTCCAACCTGCGCGCTTCTGCCTGACTGCTGAACAGAAAATATTCCGGGCTTAGGAGTGCCATCCTCACTTCCTCGCGAGAAGGTGTCAATCACGCGGAAACACCAAACTGTATACGGCAAACTTAACACAATGTATGTTGCAAAAGGGTGTATTCAACATTCTTCGATTTACATTATGGCATTACGGCATTACAGCATTACGCATTCCTCTCTCTACTCCTCCCCACACAGCTAACATAGGCTAACGTTCAATACCTCTCCCACTACAGCCACCCACAATTTTGTGGACAGTTTGATATTCTAGGGTGCTATAATGTAATCGGTGCAGCATTTCACAATTAGCACAGATGGCAACCAATGGAAACCAACAAAGCACATCACACAGAAAAGGCCAAGCTTACCGAGGAGCTAGGGGGTGTTGACTTCTGTCTTTTGGTTGCCACTGAAGATCCCAACGCTGACTTTCCTAAAATCATAGCAGACAATAGGCGCCACCATTTGTACCACGCACACAATGCACAAGCTGATTTGGATTACTTGTGTTAAAGGAATGAGAGTAAAGGTTTACTGACGCTCTTGGGCACCGGAGGAAAGCAGCTTAGCAAGGCAGCTAGCTTGTGGAAAGGCGGTAGAAGGCGGGCCCTGTGGAGGCACAGCAGGTCCAACCATCTTCATTCCTGCCATCTTCTGCTTGTACTTGCCCCTCACACCCCCGATGCCCACCTGCTCCGGCGCCGAGAAGCAGTGGCTCGCCGCGACAGGGGGCCGGGCCGACCCTGGCGACACAGGCAGGTCACTGACAAAGGGGCAGGGCGTCTGGGGGTATATGTCTCTGGCAGTGAGGTAGCCGTGAGCCTGGGGCTCAGACCCCAGGGTACCTATGGTGGAGGCTGTGTGGGTGATGACGGTGGAGGTCACAGAGCTGCCGGTGGAGGGGTAATAGCCATACTTTTGACACGGAGGTGAGTATAAAAAGGGCCCGCTTGCAGAGGCCGGTGGCTGTACGCTAGGCATCGCTATGGAAACAGGGGGGTCGGGGTAGGACTGGTGTTCGTACGGCATGGCCCCTGATATGATGTTAGGAATGTGGTATTCACCGCTGTCCCGCCCGTTCCTGGACGGATCTGGTCGGCCACTGGACGGGGAGGGCTGAGACAGACTGCTGGATGACAGGCTGGGCTAGAGAGGAGACATTTTACATGAAATTATAGAATATTCTAATTTAAAAAATCACTAACTGCTACAGATTGGATAGTATGTCATATTTTCGCAAGAACACAGCTGAAGGCTGGTAAAAAGAAAAGTTGACAGAGGACAGAGCTTAGTGAAATGTTGAACATGACTCAAACAATGATGGGATCGCAGGGTGCAGCGCCACAAAAGTTTAGTGTAACAATTCCGCTTGCTTTTCGAATGAAAACATGAGAAAACGATCAAGTATCGCTCTCCTTGCCCTCTATCCTCTAAATTGGATGTCAAGTGGCGATGTACCTCGGACAGCTGGGTGGCGACGAGCTGCGGCGTTGCATCCACAGGGGAGAGAGCTGGGGCGTAAGGCCCGCTGGACAAGCTCTCAAAGAAGTCGCAGTCAGAAAAGCCCACCTGTTCCGAAGGCTGGCTCCAGGAGTGCATAAATATGTCTGAGAAACAAACAAAGAGCCGGGCGTGACCGTCTAACAGGAAAACTATTTAAAAATGGACTCATCTTACACACTAAAATGACCGGTTCCCCGATACAGTAAACTGTAGTCAGTGCCCTGCCATGTATCTGTGTTGATACTTTGTTGTGAAATATGGTTATGTGAAGCCATTTAGTAACCACATGTGCATGCAAATTCATAATACAGAACATCCGTGTAGAAAGATATCACGTTTTTACACATTATATTTGGAGCTTTACTAAGAGCTTAATATGTGAGTTAGTGTAATGTATAGATTCTGCCCAAATACAGAATAATAGCTCTACAGTATTGCTAAAGCAAAGCCTGCATTTTAATATAAGGGTAAGTATTGTCCTGCTACTAAGGTAACAAGAGAACAGAGCAAAACGGGGAAGCAAAGTTTGAAATGTTTTGACATACCCAGGGCAAATTATACACACTCCGAAAGGTTTGTTTTCCCATAATATTTGCAGCATCATCTACAAAGCTACAGAAGGCTGTGAAATGTCCACACTGGCATGTTGGTAATAAATAAATAAATAAATTTTTAGAGTGCTTGTTACAGTATTTCTCTTAACTGTGAAGATTCAAACTAGGCACCAACTATCGTTGTTTGGAGCTGAGTTGAGCACGTCATACTGTATTTAATAGGTTTAGACATACAGTAGCTTCAATGCTTTGTTTCTGCTATTGCACAGCAGTACTATGCAGTTATTCGCCCAGAGGCACGTTTATTAAGGGGCCGTTTACTTGAGCTGCCTAGAAGAGTCACTTTCCTCCTGTAGACCGGTGAGCTATCAAATGTCATTACCCTACAACGACTTGGGAATACTGCTGGTGTCTAGTCTGTTCTCCATTGAGCAGTATCTACTTTATAAATGGAAGCAAAAATAATGTGTGTTGCAAACCAATGTCAGCAAGTAGGTATTGTATCTACTGTAGTATAATTTATTAGATTTCCTGCAGTCACCCAGCAATAAAACTAGCTAAGGAGAATGAGATTTTATTGTTTCTGTTGTTATTATTATGATTATTTACAGTATAATTATAATTTAATATGAAAGAGTCCTAAAGTTTATGTACCTAATGTTCAAAAAGTCTCGTCAACGTTAACAGTTAACCCTAACCCTAAGTCAAATACACAGTTAGTCAAGAGCAGCCCCGAGCGCCAGCAACTCTTTAAACCCATCCCATAATGAGTTGTGGCCGTGTTGTGGTGCCATGCACACTACTGGCACAGTCCTGACAGTGTCTATGAGGCTTTGCACGCATCAGCAAAACCAAGTCAGTTCCTTGAAAAGAGCCAAATATGTATCAAACCTTTCTTTCACCAATCAAATCTCCATCAAATCTATCTGTCGTCGGGCCCTGCCCCATCTCCCTAGTCAGAGATCGCTTTCCCCCTCTCCCCCTCTCCCCCTCGCTCTCTCTCACCCTCTCCCCCTCGCTCTCTCTCGCCCCCTCGCTCTCTCTTGCCCTCTCCCACTCGCTCTCTCTCGCCCCCTCGCTCACTCTTGCCCTCTCACCCTCGCTCTCTTGCCCTCTCCC
>JAOEHI010003680.1:0-10587 GCA_025447815.1 Percopsis transmontana | reverse complement strand
AAATATTTGGTTAATGCGACCACTGTAATGTATATCGAAATATCGGAAATGTGTTGAAAAATCATATCACTGTTATCTACATTTTTTATACTGCAATTGATATCGAATTATTGTCCAGCCCTAGGAGAGAGGGTGTCAAGGTGTGGCTGTGGCCTCAAGTGTTTAGTCTGCCCACAATCAGCTTCTCTGCCCTTTGTCCTCAAACAATGTTTTTCTAATCAATCCTCGATAAACAGAGGGATCTGAGATACAGTATATTGCAGAGGCTACAGTAAGGTGATGATGGCGAAGAGGGTAGCCAAGCATCAAGGAAAGACTGTCCTGATCCGAACCTACTGTACAGCATATTATTCAAAAATAACAGCACTAGATAAAAAGGTCCAGTCTGTTATTCCTGCAAGGCGGTGTTCTGTCCCACAAAGGAAAATATCAAATAGTGATCTAGTGAATCTACAGTAATGTAAACACTGCAAACACCCCTATTTGATGTTAACTGTACTATGTGGAGTGGACACTAAACTGGATGGTAGAAGTGGCTTGCTAGCCGAAACTCAGCTTTTTTTGTTGTCATAAAACAACTCGCTTGGCCAGCCACTGCAATGATGGGCAGGGGGGGGGGGGTATATTTATTTTAATTTTAAGTATCCTGTGACCCAGTGGGGTATCCTGAGCCACACTTTGAAGCCATTGCCTCAAGACATTTAAGGCCACAGTATACTTCAGACAAAACAGGAGTAATAAATTACTCCCAATACTGTTTGGCATTAGTCTTGAGTTAACAGTTTCGGGTTAAACATTCTATGGCTTTTAGATATGCCTTTTTCCTTGAGTATATTTATCATTGTAAAATCTATAATACTCTGGTGCCTGGTGCAAACTAGGCTTTCAGTCACTGCGAGGGCAAAGACTACCTTTAGGTCTCATGTTTCCTAGGTAACCAAACATGGAGTGCAAAGGTCATGGCCTTACTGCCCTAAACTATTCCTGTGAACATTTATCATTGGAGAGAAAGCAAACAGAAGAGGTCGGGGCCTTCTTTAGTGGAGATAGAGTGACCCTAGGTTCTTTATGAAAAGATTACTTTTCAGCCTACTACAGATGAACAGGTAGTTTTCAAGATAGGGAAGTTACGCAGACGTAGTGACAATTTCGTTGGGGCGCAAGGTGGTTTTTCTCTCGCCTGGGCGTGTGTGCTAATTTCCATGCTCGTCATAATATTGCTTGGTGGTGCAGTGCTAGTTTGGTGTCAAATAAAACTGCTATTGCGCTAGCGTCTCCGCCTGGTCAGACCACGTCTTAGCGTGAACCTCATACAACCTGAAAGGACGAACTGACTGCCTAGGCTAATTGATCAGTCATGGTGTGTTCGTAGACAGAACTTGCGCACTAAGAGCTAGATTTATCAAGCCGTTAATTGTTCGCAAAGACTGACTTAACCGATGCGGGATATTTACAAACAGGGCGCACTAGTGTAAAATCGCAGATTGCCTGCCACATGAGCGAGAGGAGACAAGTTGCGCTTTCAATATGCGTTCGTGGGAGGGTCATGGGGAAAGTGGGAGTTCCACCCAAAAAAGGTGTGAGGATACGCGTAAAGTGCGCCTAATTATATATTCTGTGGTATTTACAAAGACTGCCAGTAAGAGCGTGCCTCTATTCTGTATTCTGCGGGGGGAATTCTCCGCCTCTTAAAAGCAGGTCTAAACCAGGAAGCGCGTTTTCCTGTGTGTAAAAATGTACCCTATTCAATGGCAGCAGTGATCCAAGCAAGGCGAAGGCATAGGCCAAGACGGCAAGCATTTTTGCCACGAGAACCACTCTTTTCCAATTAAGCGAACCAGAAATCATCCGACGTTACAGATTAAGCAGCCATGCGCTTTCTTTTTCCCGTAGGAAGATCCATGATAGATACATGCGGGCCCATTCTTTGCTCTTTTAGAGGCGCGCTAATTATGCTAGAGGGCGGAGTATGCGCTGATTGCCTGAAGGGTGTCAGGTTTGATAAATACTACGCAAAATGAGGAAGCATAGCGTGCGCTATTACCGAACTCGGATAAACAGACGCAGCGTAAACTACACTACTGTTAGTACATCTACCTTAAAACAGATAAACAGATACACAGATAAAGAGTAATGCGTCATAAAATGTTCCTGAGCCTGAGAAAGGTTGTAGTTACTGTAGCCATGGTAATAGAGTGGGCATGCTATTAGGAGGTGTCAGTGTGAGCAGAGAAGCAGACATGTGCTAGCTCGCACGTGCAAGCCGGTTAAAACAAAAAAAACGCCCCTGATATTCACAAAGTTTGGAAGCCAATGGCCATATATGCTAATGTGAGCTGAAAGTTGAGCGTGTTAATACTGCTGAGCTTAACAACAGAGGCACGACAGTAATGTCACGAAGCCAAAAATGACAAAACTGGGTGAGAAGACTTTGTTGGCATTTTTCTTCTGCTTTTGAATCAGCTGGCTGGCTCTGCCTTGACATCGTCCAATGCACAGCAAGTGGCAAGCATGCAGGATTTGGGTTATCAGTAGAGTCTAGGCTCCATTAGATGACGGAGCCTAGACTGCTGAACTGACACGAGAGTTTCCCTGCTGCTGCTTCTGCCAGTGAGCCCTGATTCCCCCCCTTTATTGTCTCTGCTGCAGACTGGCCCAATGCTTTATCAGACAGGTCCATCAGACAGATGAGAATGTAAACATGGCACTGTGGCTCACTGGGCCCCTATCTAGGCGCCGGTAGCCACCATGCACACTCCACGAGCAACATCTTGGCTCAAAAGGAACAGCAATAATGTGGTACAAGCAAGAATATATTTTGGGACATTTCTGTCATCGAACAGCTGAATAGTTTAATTTCACGTTATGTCTTGCAAATGCTTCTTTAATTGTAATTTCTAAGATGCAAATTATGCTGCTTGTGTAAAAGCCTAGCCATGAGATATCCATTACAGTGTAAAATTCCTTGCTCGTTCTTTGTCTTAGGGATATTTCTGGTACACTTCAAACAGAGTGTAACATTAACATTGCATTTTCACATGCAATTATTTCTGAGCTCATTTTTTTTTTTACAAGCAATGAAACAAGCAAAAGCAATTGTCCAATAACTACAGCGGAAACTCTGGTCTGGCCAATAGTGGAGATGGAGATTTGTACAAATGAATCATGTACCGTATGCTTTTTGATTCTATTGCATGCTTGATAGTCACATATGCGCAAATGTTTATTCCTTTTCATTATATAGCATGCTTATTGGCCATTGGCCACGCATGCTTGAACATTTAGTCCTTTCAAAACGAGCTTTGATAATATGACACGATCTTTCAGTCAGACAGAACTCCTTAAAGACCTAGTACAGCAATACAGTAGCAGGTTTTTGCAGGTTGTTGTTTGAATCTGGTGGACCAAAGGATATTTGAAAGGGTGCGCTCGATAAGAGGCAGATTGCCTGTCATCCAGTGATGACTAGGGAGGCAGATGTACAGTTTTTGCAACACTATAAAAGTCAGGGTCGAGAAGCTGGTTAGTTTGACAAAACAGCTATTTGACAAGGCAGTTTTGAAGAAGTTTGAAGAAGGCAGGGACTTTGCTAAGTAGCTGAGACTAAAATACAGTATGTTTGATTTGATGTGAAATGTAAGCAGTCTGAAACCAAGCTCAGCTGTGTGGGACCATAAAAAAAAAAATGCAGCCCCAAAGTCAAATTTCACAAAGGTATTTTGCAATGTTTAGCCTGTGCTGCTGCAATCATTCATTCTGTGGATAGAGACTGAATTATAAACTAGTGGCGAAGACTTAAAGGTATCTTCAAAATTGTAATTGTGACAAGGCGACTTTGGCAGATTTACATGTTTTCTTTAATGGCCACAATATTTGGTTTGCAGGGTTTTATTATTACCTTAGAAGTCATAGTCTATGCCAAACCTTTCTCAGCTATTTGAAAAAAAAGGCATAAGCACAGGAGAGAAAATGCCCACTTGTCACCATATGGTCTTCATTAGTGGAATATTTGGATCAAAGGACAAATAAATGAACTTGGCATATCTTAACGGTGTTTAGACAGTATTCACTTGCAGTAAACCTTTCTCCATTTTTATAGCACATAACTGTGAACATATTAACCAGCATCTCAAGATTTTCCCACGTCACTTGAGTTGAGGAAAACCAAGTATTTCAGACAAATTAACAGGTAAGAATGGCATCATGCGTCATTTGCACAGAAGTGGAGAGGGACTTAATAATTATAATGTGAATAAATATAACTTTCTGAACACAATGCATTTTGGCAGAACTACGGTATAAGGACAAGAAAAATGAAAGGTCATGGGGACATACAGTGAAAAAAAAAAATCTCTCAGCAGGCATCCTTCAACAGCTTTGTAATGTCTGCTAACATTGTACTACACAGTTAAGACAGTAACACAAAAAGACAACAAATTTAGACTATGTGACTAAAAAAAATTATCAATGGTGATTATGTAGTAGCTTTTAGCTTTCAGGAAATACAAAAGCTTTAAAGATCCCAAATAGATCTAAAAGAAATTGAACGACTTAGCATTTTATTTCTCGAAAACCTTTCTATTTGTGATTTAGCCCATATCTCTAGACAACCATAACAATGCCAGACATCTATAACAGTAAGACCTTTGTTTTTGTCAAATGCACACTCCTGCACTCAGCGTTGTCTTTTTCACCGTCAAAGCTGTCAAAGTCACTGACAAAGTCACTGACAAAGTGGCATCCCTGCCATCTTTGGAGACAATGGCCCTAATTCATGAAACCTTCTTAGAAAATATCTCAGATTCAAGAGTGGGAAGAGACTTACGATCATTTAAAAGTGTGATTCAGGAAACTGTCGCACCTGGTCGAAATGAGGGTAGAGGTCATCGCTCGAAGTTGGGGAAGCGACCTTGAGCGTATGCGGGTGTGGCGATCATCAACCTATAAATTGACAGCTTTCAGAATACATTATAGACTGGAGTCATCAAAGATAAGTCCAATGAAAGATGAAGTGAAACGAACAAGACCCACAAAAAATGTTTTCTTTTTATTTGGCAGCCTCATAAGTGGCATTAAAGGTTCACAGAGAGGGACACCGTGAAATAAAATCACAGACGCAATTAACGCGGTTTCCACTGAAAAAAGGACGCCCCAAGAGGTAGGCGTGGGAGTGGGGGCGTGGGAGTGGGGGCGTGGTTTAGCTCCGATGCATGTGGGAGGGAACGTGTGGAGGTGTGATTCACGGGGCTGGGGTACAGGTGTGGGCATTCAGAGCCTCCTGCATTGTGAAATGCATTATAGCTATATGCCTAATCTGGAAAATTAAATATGGTTCCTGCCCTGTATCTGCAGGTCAGAAAGAAGTGCTTCAAATACTTTCACTAGTCAATTAGGACATATTAGCAAATCAAGATGGCAATCGAAATTATAATGACCATTTATGCTCTTCAAACTGCAGCATAACTACTAAATTATTAGGTGGCGATACATTATGGTAGGTTTACGTTTGTATGTGCTATATTCTTGTCATCTTATTTTATAATTATTATTAATACTATATTTGTGGTTGTTGTTACTAAGGCTGCTATGATTGTTTTTCATTCTAATCATGGTCTTTATGCCTAAAACAGGCGTAAAGACTGTGTTAGTACATCTGCCCCACAGGCTCTACTTGGCCTGAATATTTGGCAAATGTCTGGGACAATAACCCCGAAGACTTGCTTGCTTTGGGGACTGGGAGAAAGAACAAGGTGTAGACTGGTCACTGATACAAGTGCCCTTTGGATAATTAGAGCTGCATTCAGATGAATCATTATCTGCCTCACTATGTCACCTGCATATAAACGACCAGCTCACACAAGCAACTGATACCACGCCCTCGTTCTGGTGCCAACCCTCAGCAAAATATTGTATTGGTTCTAATTAGTCAAATCTAATATTATTATGCACATTTATAAGTAATTTAAAAAAAATGTAGATACGTGCAAACACGTATAACTCTAATGACCATGAAATACCTTGCCATTTTGTTTGGATGGGAACCAGACGCACGGGATTGGACGAAGCACACAGTCATGTGGGGAGCTTAAGACACACTATCCCGTTAAGTTTCAGCCAAAATGACATTCCAATGGCACCAGTAATACAAGTACTTTTCTGACCCCATTTTGGAGTTTTGAGGTACTTCAAGTGCGACACAGAACCAGACGTGACTAACCTTTTCTGTCTCGTTCACTCCATTCCTCTCATCCTGCTCCCTCATCCATGCACACACACGCGCATGCACACACACAAGCAATGACAATTCACCCCCAGGGCCGTGTAAAACAACACCATAGAGGTGTAAAAAATATTGACACCAAACTTTTCCACCAACAAGCAGTAGACCTCAGACATAATTAGCAGGAATCTGTATACAACCTTTGATTTGAGCCATATCACATGTGGGTGCTGGGGGAGGCCTCACAAGAATAACGCATCTTGCGGTACACACACCGAAACCAAATATGCCCCCTGTGATACAGCATCACCCTGTGTTAAACCCACATCTACTTTGTTCACATGGCACGGGTTGTAATAATACTGCTCGTCTATGTCTATGTCTATGACACAGAGATAAAGTGAGGCATTCCAGAGAAAAATTATTTGCTGAGGGAAGGGAAGAACAAATAACCAAATGACACAAATGGCTGTGGGACTGAGAACACAGCCACGTGTCATTCGGTAGGAAATATGTGTCGCGTGTGAGAGCAAAGCATGCGGCGAGATGGAAGAGCCAAAAGAAAAAGCAAAGGGTTAGAAACCACACTGCATAGGATTAAATGTATGCAGGAAGGAAGGAAGGAAGGAAGGAAGGAAGGAAGGAAGGAAGGAAGGAAGGAAGGAAGATAGGAAGAAAGATAGGAAGAAAGATAGGAAGAAAGATAGGAAGGAAGGCATAAAGGGACAAATAAATAAAAGAGATTGAAAGGACAAAACTAAAGATTGAATAAAAAAAAAGGTAAATAAAAGTAGCAGAGAAAGCCGGGGGGGGGGGGGGGGACCCAACCAGGCAAGTGCAACACCCGAAAAGTTTTAATAACCCAGATAAACCATAAAACAAAAAAAAAAAAAGCCAAACCCCCCCCCCCCCCCGCCGCGGGGGGGGGGGGGGCAAAGCCAGCAGGCAAGTGCATCAGCAGTAAAGTTTTACTAACGCTGATAAAGCATTAACAGATACACCATGCGCCAGTAGCATTACTGATTGTTTTAATCAGAGAGTGGATGGATGGTGGATAGGGGTGGAGGGTCTACACTGCAGAAATAACGTGTCAATGACCAAAGACGCCATTTTATTCTGATTCAAGGCTAAACTCAAGGCTAAACTCCAGTAAAACTAAGGTACCTATATGGTGCCTGTTTAGGAGTGCAAACAAATAACAACCACCACTCATTTTGTTATCACAGGCACATCCTCTGTAATGGCATGTCATCTCTACGCCACTAATAAACAAAGATTTACAGACCATTAAGCACTAGACTTAAACGGTGAAACTTAAAATATTGCGTTTTCCCTTCAGCTTTTATGTCAGGCTGAAAGCGCTAATCAGTAATTAATTACGAGACTAGCGAAAAGGCACAAGCAACAGAGTGTAATCCAAAACCTACTGAAAGCTGGCTAAGCTTCAGGCCAAGTTTTCTTCCCCCTCCACCAGCACGGCAATGCCTCGCCAGCGATTATTGAGCAAAACAAAACTAGGAAGATAGATGAATATTCATGATATGACATTTGTAAGAACTCGCGATTGAGGCACTTGCTCTGCATTCAAATGGGCACAAATCAAACATTAGTGCAAACAGTGAAACTGTCGAGCTCCTCTGGGGAATCTGGATAGGTTTGAACTGCAATAGTAGATATAAAGTGCCAATTATCCCTCTAATTGGGAGTAACAAACCTGGGTGCCGGTTGTCCTAGGTGCTGTGTGCATGTCATTAGAAACTCCACTTTACAGCTTTAATGACTTCAATAAATGAAACGGTAGGAATGACTGGGGAATACGTCTCTGTTCTGCGGTGATCTAGGATGAAGTTAACCTAATGCCAGCCAATGCAAAGCAAAAAAAGCTATATATACACAGATAGAGACTGACATCAAATCATAGTTTCCAAAACCCTTTTTGATCATCAGTTCCAGAAACGATGGCAAAGCCCCATTGCACACAAAAGATCTGGATGACTATAAACTATAAACTGGACATGTGGTCGTATTGATTGTTCATTGGAGTTATCAATATTTATACAAGCACGAACTGTTTAACAATGTTCGTGTAATTAAGAGATTTGCTGGGAATTGCTTTTTTAAAACTATTTTGGTTGCACTGACTACTATGTTTCAACCATGTTACTATGCTGGCCACACAGTGATGTCATTGCAGACAGTTTTCGGCAGTTATATTTTACAATAACTGTCAAAGAAAGAATGAGGATAGTCGTCTTGTTGTAATGAAGTGTCTAGATACAGTGCTAGTACAGAAGTGTGTGTGTATGATGAAGTATATAAGCGAACATCAGCAACCCCATATGAAGTCCTCAAATAATCCACCAACAAGACCCCTGACCCTGCTTGTGATTGTATTCTATGTGGTTTGACAGGAGTCTTTTCAATAGCCATGACCACGTAGCTTTCATCTCTCACTCCATTTCTTTTAGACTGTCACTCGGTTTCATGTGCACTTTGACCTGTTTCCATGCCACTAAAAGAGGCAGAAACTTGCATGTGTATGTACAATATGATACAGCACAAAGACACACACAGTTAATGGTTTTACCTCTCTGTCTTACATAAAATATGAATAAAGATCAATGCTCAGCTGTTTTTTATGCATCTTGCGAATACACTGACCACATAACTGAGCATCACAAGGGAATCTGGGGAGCTAAACATGACAGATGTTCAAGTACCCTACTCATTACACAGCAAACATAACACTGAACAGCGTGGGTTACCACTACCATCCAGCTAATATTTCTATTGCCATTATCAACACAAAAGGGACATTTTCAATACGAGTGAATGGGCAGCTCCATCTAATCCATCTAGCTCCGTCTAGTGCAAACTGCAACACTACAACTACACCAATGAACTCTAGATGGCTGTGTCTGTGCTTTTACTTTTATTAGCAAACTGGTCACAGAACCATCACTACCCCTGCCCCGTCCACTGAAATTTGGATTCCATCTCTCCATTTGCCCTTTAAGCGGACGATGAATTGTGACAGCTGTGATACAGAGTGCTGGGTAGCTGTAATGACCACGGCGTCAGTTTTTAATAAATTCAGCCTCATTTGCCCCCGCCCGTTTACACCAGTCCACATGAAACACACAAGTGGGAATTTTTGAAGTATCTCTAAATCCCATCTAAAGCTGTACTCAAGGCACAGAGACAAATGGATCCATGTTTCAAGCCAGCATTTCAGCTTCTGTCATACTCTGGTAACCTTAGACACAGACATGGAAAATCACCTCATCTCCTTGTACCAAAACAAGCCTGGAGCGCCTAATGTCTCAAGCGTGACAGTTATGTGGTTCCCTCCAGCCCACCCTACCTTCATTTTTTTCCTATGCGCCGCACACACTTTTTTTCCTTTGTTTTTTATTTTCACTTGAAAGCTTGTGTCTTTCAGTGTTCTCACCCTGACCTTAATTCCCCATTTTCACACTCTCTATACTTCCACCACTCTCATCTTTCCTATACATGCATTTGTGTCCCTCCCATTAGCCTTATTAAGCCACAGTGGAGACATGAAGTCTGAACAACGTGGATGCTCAACACAATGGTCTGAGTATTTCGACTGGCTGGTTACAGTAGTTACTGCAGACTATATCTGCTGCAATTAGCAGGCTGGCCCTCGACCGTAGGTTGAGCAACAAAACATCCAGCGCGTACAGAGGAGCCTTTGTCCTATGCATTATGTGGCATGGGGCCTCTATGTGAAGGGCTTTACGCCACCAGAGAATCAACTGAAGGGGCCGTCTCTCTATTTAATGATGCAGCTTTCATGGGGGGGGGGGGGTATTACAATGATGGACGTGAGGCAAAAGTGCTGCAGTTCTCTATATGCGTTTGTGTGTCTGAAATTACCACAAGCCGCCTTTAGAGACGTTAGTGTGGTATATTGATTTTAAAACTGTTGGAAGTTATGTGCACCAAAATGCTGCAGTTCCCCTATGTGTAGGCGTGTTTGTGTGTGTGAGAGAAAGAGAACGGTAGGTGTGGACAGATGGCAAAACCCACGCTCTGGGGTTCAGGACAAATTGACTGCCTTTTGTCTCCACTCCTCCCTAATTAGAGTGGTACTGAAACATAAGAGCTACCTACCTACACTGCAGGAGGAGCTAGCAACAGCACTGTTTAAAAGAGTGCCAGTAAAATAGCTAACAATTAAACGACTTTGCTGTACTCTGTATTGGCTGCTGAGACAGATACATTAACTTTTGTTATAAATAAGAGAGCTAGCTATACGATAAATAATTTTTAATGATAAATTATTATGATGAAAAAAAATTACTGAGGTCTCTGCCGATTCCCGTCCCCAATTTATAGGGACG
>JAOEHI010003679.1:0-10587 GCA_025447815.1 Percopsis transmontana | reverse complement strand
CCCCCCCCCCCCCCCCCCCCCCCCCCCCCCCCCCTGTTGAGCTTGTGCTCCAATTTTGATGTCTTGGCACAGGTAATTTCATCAGAAGCCCCTTGAAATTGCGGGCTCGTTTAAGCCAGAGTGAGAGTTCATTCATGCAGATAAATATTCATGATTGAAACAGCTAAGCATGAGAACTGAGCATGAGAATTTTTCATTAATTCTATGGTATTGCTCTCAATGAAGTAGAAAGTACCATCACAGGGCCTACAGTATATGAATGCCACACTAAGTAACACACACAAGTCTGTTAATTTTTTTTATTATTTATCTTATAGAATAATTATTTCTAACTAATAATTTGTGTAAATGTTTTTCTGTGGTGCGAGCAACTCCTACGCAAGCACTGTCAGCTACTTTGTTCTTCCCTGAACAATAGATGAAAACTAAATACAATGGCAACAAAAAAAGCTCTGACAGGCTATTGTCAATATTAAATCAATGTATCTGCTTTTCCTTCATAATACCGTGTTACAGTTAAACTTTGGAAGGAAGATGGATACTTTATCTGTTCAACAAAAGTCAAGTGAAAAATTCCTTCAGAACATAAAATACCTTAGAAATATATGAACATCATAGTTGGAGGTTAAAGATATGAAATGCCTTTAAGAACGGAGATTTTGTTAAATCCCATGCTATCTAAGATGTATGTGCTGTAGTGTGGTTGGTGAAGCTGTGCTGTTTTTTGTTGTGTTTTTTTTTTAAAGGGAATTCTGGTTTAATTACTGAAATGTAGACTCGCCACTCATTTATCTACCATCAAGACAGCACATTCACTGTGCCTGTGCGACTGAGAATGATTTCTGCCAATTACGGCTGATTGTGTTTCCATTAAATAAACTCCAGGTGGTGTATAAGTCTTCTGCAATCCAATTTAACTAATGTCTAATACCACACATGAATTCATCTTCTCTGAAGAGCAACTACAGTATTAACCCTGCTAGAAGGAACTAATGACCCTTCTTTGAGGTAGATTGATCTGATACACCCTCCTTCCTCATTCCAAAGCACTCATAAGAATGCCAGGGACAGAAATCACTGATTAGCAAGAGGATTGTGAGAGATAAAGATAAAAATTAACCCCTCTTCTTAAAGACACAACGTAGCTTCATGATCACGTATTGTTCTGGATGCAGATTTCTGAACATGTACTGGCAGCTTTTCTACCAACATTAACAGTTACAGCATTTAGCAGACGCTTTTGTCCAAAGCGACTTACAATCACATTGCTGCTATTACATGGAGCAGGTAGGGGTTACATGGTGCTATTACATGGAGCAGGTAGGGGTTAGGCATCTTGCTCAGGGATTCTTACAGGTAGGCCGACTCTGGGTCTCGAACCCACGACCTTACGGATTGGAGTCCAACGCCTAGACCACTAGACTATCCTCAAAGAGACTAGTGCATAAAACTGATATATAATGCACAAATAATTGGAAATGTAGTGGAAATGTGTCTGGCTCCAAATTCTGCTGTGATAAGGTTTTTAAATCAACCCTCCTGCACGCATTAATGCTGCTTTTCCTTGTTCCAATGGAAAGCTTAGCGAGAGGAATGTTATACAGTATAATCATCTAATGGATGTTTAACTGTTCAGAAAAAAGATAAGATAAGATAAACATTTGGGATAAAGATAAAAATTAACCCCTCAAAATAGGCCTGATGGCAGATAGGTAGAAAGCTTGGTAACACTTTACGGTAAGGATATATGAATTATCATGAATTCATACATGACTTGTGCATTACTTCATGCAGTATTATCTCATGAATCATCAGGAATGAAGGAGTTATTCATGAACTCATGCATGAACCACACATGAATTACAGCATTAATTAAGGTGAGCACATCATCATGAATGATTATTTACTAAGCATGATCATGATGTATTTTTTGTTCTCCAAAAATATGGTCTTATCTATCTATTGTGGGTAAAACTACAGATATTGTACATGAATTATCATGAATTCATGCATTACTTCATGCATGAATTCATGCATGTCAGACTTGAATTATTCGGGCAATATACAATAATCCACATTATTTCATGCATGCATACATGCTAGAACAATATGTCAATAAATGCCAGAACAAATGTTTTTCAATCATCATGGTCTCTGAGTTATTAAGCATGTTCATGTTTTCTTCAAAGTAGGTGGACAGACCCAAAAATAGCCAATCACAACACATAGCACATTAATTTTGTTGACATTCAAATACTGAAGTCATCATTAATTAAGTAATAGCTTCTCGTGACATTGCGTTTGTGGCCCCTAAACTAAAGTGTTGAATTGGTCTTACGGCAAGATCTCAAAATGCTCATCATTGTTGCTTGACAGTGGCAGGTGGTGGTAACCATTGCAGTCGGCGTAAAGACCATGGATAAGGAAGTAGATAACGCCTTTGCAATTTGGCATGCGTCTGCGTGGTTGCCATTATGGGGCGGTCAACAGTCAAGAGTCATAGAGAGTAGACCGCTTGAAAAAGTGCTGCAGGCATGTGCGGCATTTGGCTGTACAAACAGAGGAAACATTCAAAACAGGTATCGTGGGCAATTCTATTGTATTTTAATGTTATGTAAATTAGTAAACGTGTAATATCGCCTCAGAATATCCTGAAAATGACTTGACACCGTCTTGATGATGGCTACCGAACGAAAACATAACGTTAACTGAATCATTGTTAGAGCACTACGTGAATAGGGGTAAACGTGATTTACTTAACAATGACCATATTCTTTGTATAATTTAGGCTACTTTATAGAAAATTATCACTTGGAATGTGTGTAGCCTAAATTAGGTAGATTTAGTAAGCCATTTATGCTGCTAGATTAATGCACTGTCTGAACATTCAGCTACATGCCAGAAGAAATTCATGCATGAATTCATAATAATTCATGTACCCTTACCGTAAAGTGTTACCGAAAGCTTAAAGTAATAACTGATGGAAGAAAGTGGCACTATTTGAGGAGGTATACAGTATAACTGGATGGTTATTGTATATATAAACTATTTCTTAATTACATTTCCAGGGATAAAAATGACATATACCATGATAGAAGGATTTTGCAATAATGCAAGTAGGAGTCACTGAAAAAACCCATTAAGGAACTAATGAGGTCAACCCTCTTTGCCATTTGCTGTGTGCTATTATCCCAAAGTGCCTGTTGATTTAACATAAATTACCCCCATTGAGTGCACCTGTAACCCTTGTAGTGTTGGTTCCATGGCAGCCATGCTGTGTTATAAACAGTGTAAGAGAGTGTTCCTTTTTCTGGAGTGTATTTTTTTGGTGTGGAACCAGCATAAACATGGTAAAATGTCATACATTTACAGTATTTAGCAGATGCTTTTATTCAAAGCGACTTACAATTACATTGTAAGTCATGTTCATGGAGCAGATTGTTCATGGAGCAGATAGGGGTTAGGCATCTTGCTCAAGGATGCTTACAGGTAGGCTGACTCTGGGGCTTGAACCCACGACCTTCTGGCTGGGAGTTGAACACCTAGACCACTAGACTATCCTGCCCCCTCATGTCATACAAAATAGGTAGTTATTTTCTTTCACCTTGATTGATTTGTTTACTAGTGTAACTTCCGGGGGCGCCATCAGGAAAAGCGCCTCGCCTTCCCGTGGGGTCTTGCCCGCGTGCGGCCTACCGACACACCCCTGCTCACCTGGACCCAATCGGGCCATTATTAGTCATGGCTTGCACCTGAGGGGAGGGTATATGTGCGAAGGTTTGGGGAAGTCATTGTGTATGTAACGTGCTTTGTGTTCCAAAGGGCTGTTAGCCAGTGTTTTCTGTTTACTGTGTGTTCCTTATTAAACGGCGAGCACAGCCTCGCACTTATCCAGACATCATCTCTCTGCACGTCTGTTTCTGAGTCTTGCTCTGTCTGCGCCTGCACTCAACCTATTCCCACTGTCACAACCAGAGTGGTGATTTTCTAGTTTTAAATTTTACATTTGAGCTATACCATGAACATATACTGTAAAAAATAACTGGAAACATTGGAAACCTCAGGAAAATAAGCAATGCCCAGTAAAACACTAACAGTAATATAAAAAAAACTATTAAGACCAGATGTAGCACTTTTCCCCTTTTTAATGGATATATGAATGGTGGGAAATTGGTCTGTCAGGCCAGGCACCTGACATCTAGGTTTTAGATTTCTTAATTTTAGGAAAGTCCTACCCTAATGAATACAAGTAATTGATTGTTGAAACACTTATGGCCTCAATGTGCTTCATTTTTAAATACAGGAATTAGTTTATGCCATAAGGGCTATTCTACTGTAAAACAGAAATTCTAACATAACGGTACGTTACAAATATGTTATGCAGTTAAAGTGTTGTGCAGAAATCAGGGAATGGTGCATGCTGGGAGCTTGGCTGATGAGCCCAGTAGTCATACCAGACTAATCAGGGTGTGAGTCATTTCCAGGACCTGCTTTTACTTCTGTACGGGACAGAAATAGACCAGTGACTTTTTCCATGTTCTCTGGATGGGAACTGCAGAAATGAAAATCCCCCTGTGAGAAATGATGGCCTCTGAATCTCAGCTAATCCATTAAAACCTTTCATCAAATCCCTAACAGCCCTAAGCAACGCCGAGCAGACCTCATCTTTTTAGAGAGAATTCTATCATGTAGTAAAGAACTACAGCATGTGGCCGTGGTTGACTGCTGACAAGTGTCTCTGACTCACTAATAGGACTTACTGTGTCTGTTTGAGGCATGGTGAGCAGAAATGTCTCTTATCAAAGTGTTGTGGCAGAACATGAAATGGCAAATCAAAGGCCTGAGAGGACTTAAGAGAGCAACCAATAAAAGTAATACATTCTGTACTACGCTCACTTGCATGCAGGTATCAATCTTTATATCTGTAAATGGACCTGAATTATTCATCTATGAAAATGAATCAGGGCGGTACCATGTACAGTATGACATAGGCTACGCAAAAACAGAAATGCACCTTTATTTTAAGGTAAACTTAAAACAGTAATTCTTACTGTTGCTACCAGCTAACCAGCCAAATTCTTAGGGTAATTAGGGTTAGGGTTTGTTTTTTATTGTAGAAGTAGTAATATATTGTTATGAATATATTGTTACTTGATTAGCACTTTTGCGTATTCACAAAACTGCCTTCTAGGACTTGTCTCCTTGCCCCAGCAACTGCTGCAATGACAGAAGATGTTTGAAGATGTTTGGGAAATCAACATCTTAAATTTAAAATAAGTCATAAATCGGTCATTGGTTGTTTTATAAACGTTTTATTTGACTAAATGAGCCCAGCCTAAACAAATGTCACTAAACGAATGGGAAAGATTTTCTTAAAGTGAGCAATAATTAATTTATTCAATTTCTAATGTTCTTCCAGTTATTTGTGAATAACAATTTTCTTTCAACCATGTAATGTACTGTTCAAATATTGTTTTTGTTTTTTTCTTCTGCCAGCTCAATCCCGGTACACAGAATATGAGATAAAAAATCCTAAACATAAAAACGATCAAAGCGATCTGCTTTTGCCCTTTCGCCTGTGGCTTTTGTGTCTCTCAAACAGTTTGTCCTTATGTCCTTTAAAAAAAATGTAAAATTAAAAACCTAAGGCCAAACATCCAACTAAGGTCCACTTACAGTATGGGGTGCGATTTTGAGAAGAGGTCCAGGGCCACTTTTCATATTTGAGAGAATTATGGACCATTGCTTCTTTTAAGAAGCAATTATCAATTATTACGTAAATGAAATGAAATGTGCTGTAAATACAGTAACAAAAGAGGCTTTTGATCATTGAAATGCATGTCCTTCTATCACATATTAATGTGGCACTGTAATAAAATATAGTAGGCTGCTAAAGTACATGTAAAAGAGCAAGCGGTAGTCTTCTTCAATTAAATTAAATTAAACAGCTTTGGCTACACTCTGCCACCACATTCCAGCATTTATACACATCACGGTAGAGAGTATATAAACCCTGCATACATCAAACTAAAAGTGACAGGTTTATTGCTTCCGGTGTACATGTCTTATCTCATTGAACATCTGTGCATACATCCGGTGTCCATGTTTTATCGCATTGACCATCTGTGCATCCAACTGTTATTTTTAGCCATATATGGAGTGTACGTTAATGGGTGCGTGTGCGCGTAGGGGGGTTTGTGTGTCCTTTCATTATCAGTGGGAGAGGGTTGTTTTTTTAGGTGGTGTAGTAAGTTATACATATAAAACCCACTGTTAGGGTTATTGTGTCTGTCCTGGTAATAGCTGGTATAGAATGGCTACCGTTGCGAGAATACAGCCGATGGTTGTTTCGAGCGATATAATTGTGTCAACGACAATGACTTCATGACTTCGAAAATAACAGGAGCCCCAAAGAAACGGGAGCATGTAATGTATAGAACGCAGATACCCCCTCCGGATGTATAATCCGATAGTTGGACGTTACGCAAGGGCGATGGCGTGTGGAGGTATATTTTTCATTACGAGGAGTGATAATGGCTAAAACGCTCCTCCTCTAAGCCCCCTCCCTCCTAACGCCTCCCAGCCATGGTATAAGACCTCAACGCCTCTTCTAATTGTGATTTCTCAACAACCTGACAGCGATGGAGTACGCCGGTGATATCGCAAGCCTAGACGACATCTCGCTATTTGGCGATATTATGAGGATGGCAGCGGCTCCTGCATCGCGAACCTCATCTGACGTCGTTGATACGTCGGCATCCCCGACCCGACACCTCTGACGCGCCCACCCAGGAGTCCCCGCTGATGTCAGACTTGGGGGCATCCCAGCCCTCAAAAGTGCCTGCGTCATACGGCACTGTCGACACTTCTGACGGGGCTATCTCCAGATCACTAATAGGCGTCCTTAAGCATCCACAATCCTCAATCCATGTCTATTCGAACCACCAAAGCATTATTTTGATGGTTATTTCGAGGAGTTGATGGCCCAGTTATGGAATGATCGATTCTTACTATCGGTACTACACCTTTTGGACATAATAGATCCAACAGTGACTAAATGTCGAGTGCATGGGGCTACGTAGGCCATTCTACACGAATTGCGAGACTGTGAATGCATATCAGCAAAAATCTGTGAGATTCTCGACTCAGACGTCGGTGAAGACCATCTACAGGACCAGGCGCTTATAAACGCATTGAGTTACTGGAAAGGTGTCTGAAATGGGTAACTTTATAAGGAAATGGCTGTTTAAGTTTAGCGGGGTTATGTTTGACACATGAGATCACCCGTCAGCTACAGAGGACTATTAAAAACTGAGACCGGAGCCATATTACATTTACATTTACAGCATTTGGCAGACGCTTTTATCCAAAGCGACTTACAATTAGTACATTTGTCAACAGTTGGACCGGTTAATCATCAGTTTTTGCAAGCAGATAACATACTCTAGAATAAGGACAGCATCATATTACAAGGTTACTTCACTTATGCATTTGCACAACATTACTCAAAGGTTAATCATTTACTCCTTAAAACAGTTAGTAATTACAAAAATCAAAGTTATCATTCACACTTCAAGCATGTTAGTAGGCATGTTGAGAAAATTGAATCGTTAATCAAGGGGATAAGAAAATCAACTATGTGGAGCGGCCCTATGTGTTGAGCTCATCAAGGGGGTAGAGGAGGCGCAGCTATGGCTGGATATAGGTGTTATAACAAAACAGCTACTTGAATACTGAATGTTTTCATACAGCGCATTTACTATGTGTGTATACACAAATTGTTGATGTAGCATATGAGAAATCGATTTTGACATCAAACATTTTATGAAGAAAATAAATGATATAGTTATAAGACAGCATGGTATTAGTGTTTTAAGGAATGTGTTGAAGTTGTTTTAAAACTATTATGACCAGCGGTGTGTGTTTCATTTAAACCTATTATATCTAACGGTGTGTTTCATTTAAAACTTTTATGTCTAGCTGGGTGCGTTTCATTTAAAATACAATTTTTGTGTTTCTAAACCATGTGGGTGTTTCATTTAAAATATGCCTTGTTAATGCCTTGTTAAGAGGTGTGTATTACGATACTAAAACTCCTGGCTCTTGTGGCAGGGTTGAGCGGTTACAGAGGCATGCGGAATCACCCGAGGGCGATAAGCCAAATGCTGTAAAGACGGCCGAATGGTTAGCTAGTGAGGATTGCTACACATTGCCCGCGATAATTAAATTTCCTCGCAATAGGGTTTTTGTGGTGAAGCCCTTAATTATTTTTCAAGCAGATCTCTGCGATATGCAAGCGTTGAGCTCCACAAACAATCGTTATAAATATATGCTGACTGTTATAGATGCGTTTTCAAAAAATGCATGTTAGAACATTAAAAAACAAATTGCCAGAGGGGCATTTGGAGACGTGCTACAGGAAAGTACTATACCAGCCCTTTTACAAATGAATAAGGGTAAAGACTTCTTCAATTTCGACATTTGCAAAGCTCATGAAAAAGCACAAAATTGGACACTTTGCCACGGCCAGTGACGTAAAGGCCTCCATTGTGGAGCACTTTAACCGTACACTTAAAACGCGTATGTGGCGGTTCTTTACAGCGAAAAACACGCACCGTATAGACGTGCTTCAAGATTTACAGCTGTAACAGTTGCTACCATCACAGTATTAAAATGGCTCTGGCGCAAGTAACAAATATGAATACGAGATTGCGAACAGGTGTTCGCAATCTCTATGGTACAATCCCGCTCGTGTCTACGAAGGATCTAAAAGGGCAATTTAATGTGAACGACACAGTTCGTGTTTGAAAATTGAGGGGTGTGTTTGATAAGAAATATCAATATCACAATCTTACACCGATGAAGTTTTTACAATTGCAGAAAGCATACCGCATACACCGCCCATGTATAAATGAAAAGATTTTGAAGGCAAGATCATAGAAGGATCATTTTATGAACCGGAGATACAGACCGTTGTCGTGCCCAGAGATATATATGGTGGAGAGTATTTTACAGAAAAAAATTATCTAAGGACGGCAGCATGTATTGGTCCAATTAAAAACTGGCCTGAAAAGTTTAATTTATGGATTCCGGCCGCAAGGGATCAATCTTTTTTATGTCATGCTACTAAGCAATGGTAGCATGGATACATTCAAAAACAATACAACCGCATGCTTGTATGTATGTATGTAAAAAAAAAACAAAAAAAAAACATGAACAAATAGTGCTCACGGCTATTGCTTTGTATTAGTGTTGGTGGACTATGCAATGCAATATCCCGAAGCATTTTTCGGTCATCTCCTGAATCGGGATTCCGAAAGAAAGTCTGACTGACCAGGGCACACCGTTTATGTCACGCACACTATGCGAACTGTATGGGTTGTTTGGGTTTTCAGCAGTAAGGACCAGCGTATACCACCCCCAAACTGGGTTAGAGGAGAGGCTGAACCGAACTCTGAAATCAATGATTTGTAATTTCGTACACAAAGATGGTCTTAATTGGGATAAGTGGTTAGAACCCCTGATGTTTGCAGTCCAGGCGGTGCCCAAGGCCTCCACGAGGTTTTCCCCCTTTGAACTGCTGTTTGGCAGAACCCCGCGGGGCGTGCTGGACCTAATCAAAGAAAACTGGGAGACAGGTCCGAGTAATAGTAAAAACAGTGCAGTATGTTATGGACCTGCGAGCAAAACTCCATGCACTGGAACAGTTATCACAGGAGAATTAGCTCGAGGCCCAGGAGCGTCAACAGGGGCTGTACAACAGGGGATCTAGGCTATGTAATTTCTCACCGGGAGACAAAGTACTTTTATTACTCCCAACTTCTAGCTCCAAATTACTCGCCAAGTGGCAAGGGCCCACACGGCAGGTGGGCGATGTCGATTATGAGGTTGTGCGTAGTGATAGGGGCGGAGCCAAACAGATGTATCACATCAACCTCCTGAAATTATGGAGAGATGCCCGTGTCTTTAGTGACGTCGGTGAGTGAGAGACACGAGTTGGGGCTGGAGGTTCCAAAATGTAACCAATCAACCTCACTTTAGTTAAGTGACCGTCTCTTGCCGACACAACAGGCAGATGTAGCAGGGCTACAACAGCATTTTGCTGACGTGTTTTCTCCCTTACCGGGACGCAAAACCCTCATGCAGCACCATATTAACACCAGCCTGGGTGTGACCGTTCATACACGCCCTATCGGCTTCCGGCACACAAAAGAGAAATAGTGCGGAAAGAATTAGAGGCCATGCTAAAGATGGGAATAATAGAGGCGTCACACAGCGCCTGGTGTAGTCCCATCGTCCTGGTGGTTAAGAAGGATTCGACGCGTATCCGATGCCCCGGGTCGACGAGCTTCTGGACCGGCTTGGCACGGCTCACTTTTTCCCGACAATGGATTTAACCAAGGGCTACTGGCAGATTCTCTTGGACTCTAGATGTCTCTAGAGTCCAAGGAGAAAATGGCCTTCTCCACTCCGTTTGGGATGTTCCACTTCAACGTGCTTCCCTTCAGGTTGTTTGGGGCCCCGGCCACTTTCCAGCGGTTGATGGACAGGGTGCTGCGTCCGCATGCTGCATATGCTGCTGCCTAC
>JAOEHI010003678.1:0-10589 GCA_025447815.1 Percopsis transmontana | reverse complement strand
CCCCCCCCCCCCCCCCCCCCCCCCCCCCCCCCCCCCCCCCCCCCCCCCCCCCCCCCCCCCCCCCCCCCCCGCCGCGGGGGGCGCGGCGGGCCGGGGATGATGTGCTCTAGTCAAGTGAGTCGTAGTGAATAGGGAACTGATGGCTAGGTGTAAAAAAAGAAGATGCGTGTTCTTTATGGCTGCCCGGTGATTTATGGCTGTGTGAACGGATTGCTTACTCAAGACGATGCTCTCAGTATAGCCTCCCCCCCCCGTGTCATGTCCTTACCCGTCCCTGCACAACGAACACACAGCAAACATACCAATGGGTCACTAAATGCGTTTTCTGCGATCTAATGACAATGCCTAATGTTGCAATATTCCCACGGTATAGCTAGTCTATTGCAGAATAAGGTAAATTAGCCCACAGTACAGTGTCTATATGACACGGTATAATAGGCCAGTGCAGAGGCCTGTAGTTACATAATGGATTAGCAGGTATAACGAATTTTACCTCCTTGATTTTAGAATAGTAACCATATTCAACCTGTAGAGAATACTAGGAGGCAAAATGTTGTTTCAAACAATACTCCTTTATCTGAAACCATCAAATTATTTCCTATTAAAGTATACCAAGCAAGCAATTCATAGTCACCATAAGAGTAGAGCTCTTGAGGTTTTCCAACAATATACCATCTACATCTGTGGGCAAATCATATAAATGTTCAAATGAAACCAACACATTGGCGTCATGGCGTAGGTTGACACATTTGGTCCCAAATTTCCAACATACGGCAAAACTACAAGAATCTTTTGTAGCCCTACATGTAGCGGAACACACACTGAAATAAAACCCTCGCTGCTGTTACAAGCACAATAGTTTGTATAAAGATTACATATCAAACAGTTACTGCTGGATGTTAACTAAACTAAAATCATAAAGCAGTTCCAATTAGCACATGAATATAAGCTAAATTGTGTCTCACATGTCAGTCATGTGACCAGACGAGAATCTCCAATGACCAAGAGCGAAATGGCTTATCTCGCTCGTGCCAAAGCTGAAAGAGTGTCCCCAACCCTTTTATACAGACTGTTGCTTTTATACGGATGGCCTTCCTCAGGGCAATAGTTTAATACTGATCAATAAATATCTCAATAAATACGTCGACATGGCTGCACAAACCACACTAAATGTGATGTTTTCTGTGATAAGCTTGCAATGATCATGATGATGATGGTGATGAAGATACTTTGCATTTAATGTTTCAATATATCAGTTTCAGTTGGGAGGCTCCTCACGAATGCTTGACTGATCTTGGTGGTTTGAAGCACTTCCGGTTATGGAGTCAGGAAGAAACCACAGTACGCCTGTTTTAATTGATTTTTTCATACATCACTGACAAACTGTAGGCAAAATACCGATGAGCAAAAAAAAAAAAATAGCAGGGACAAATGCTTCTAGTTGTGTGCCAGTATATAAAACCTGACAGGTTTGGATGGGAGCCACAGATGTGCTGTAACAGGCTTGTGTGTTACGGGCCAAGTGGCCTTATTATATTACAATCAGAGGCATCTTTTGTATATTTCATGTCAGACGAGGAGCGTGTTGCTGGAAAGTAGATACAGACCTGTTTAGGCTGTTAAACCAAACTCACTGAGCTTAAAAGCCATATTTTAAGTATGTACTGTAAGGCAAGGCTTAACCAAGGAGGTGAATAAACTATACTCAAACACACTAGTTACTAACATTCAACAGTCGGAGGCAATCCATGTACACTCTATACCCTTCAGGGCACAACTGGCATGTTTCAAAATTGTCCAGATAGTTTTTACCGTAGGCCATTTCATACGAGCTGGCTCCAAAATAAAATTTCACTATTTTACCAGCAAAATGCATGTAACCTAGATACGAGATAATCTTTGCCCTAAAGGGTATGGTTACCATGTAAAGATAGTTGGGATTTTTCCAGGGCCAATGTCACAGTTAGAACATTAATGAATTTCCTTTTGCAAAGTTTAGGGAATTCACATGCAAAAATTCTCACTAAATAACGAACGCTTCTTATGTAGAGTAAGAGTAAGCTAAAGTTATAAAAATGATGTGCCATTTTCGGATTTTTTTTCGGATAATTAGGTTTAACCGTCTCAATAACACACACACATACACACGCACACACACACGCACACACACACGCCTCCTTTCACGACAGATTTGGTGAGCTTGGCATTTTCATGGCCCTGGAGGGCAATTTGACCTCTTCCTTCTTTCTCTTCCATGACTACACACACACACACAGCATTTCTCTATCCTGCCTTGTGTCATTCTCTCTCTCTCTCTCTCTCTCTCTCTCTCTCTCTCTCTTTCTCTCTCTCTCTCTCTCTCTCTCTCTCTCTCTCTCCCTCCCTCCCTCCCTCCCTCCCTGTGTCAGGGTCCTCTTTGAGTTCTAGGTTAAAGATTAGCATGCCTGATAAAGATTAACTCTCTGTCAAAGGAAGGCGCTGATTGCAGTTTTTTTTGACCAAGAGCATTACCCAAAGCTGGCACAAGGTTAGCAACTGCAGTGAAGCAATGGATCCAAGTAGATCATTGAAGTGATAGGACAGATCCAGGTTTGAAACCTAACACAGCCCTAACAGATAGACGCTAACAAATAGAAAATAATATTCAACACATCCCTTAAAATCAACCCCAAGTCAAAGTAGGTCTACATTATACCGTGTAGTGCCTGGTAAAAGGATTATAAAAGGCTAAAAGGCTGCTACATTCAACATAAAACCAGTTACAGTTACGATACAGCATCTTTGACTCGACATTCTTATCTGTCATCATTTCTGTGTCATCATTTCATCATTTCTGTTTCATGACCAAATGTGGACAAACTTTACTCAAAGAGCAATAAACCATCTAATTCAATTAGTTGCTTAACTTTTCAGCTAGATAGGGGACACTAGTGAAATCATCTGATTGGCAAAAACACAGTTTGAATGTGTGTTTGTGTGTGTGTGTGTTTAAACTCTGATAGTGATTGGCTAGCCTCATTTCCTCAAAATTTGCACACCCTGATATAGATTAGATAAGATAAGTGATTGCTGGTGAACCCTTAACTTTATGCTAAAAGATTCTGTTCAGTGGTGTTATTTGTGTAAACCCTAAACTGAGGATACATATATTTTCTGCACATGGCCTGTAGGGCGTTCAAATAGGTCTTTTGTCCACAGGATGAGTGTAATGCCTAAGTTATGCATCCACAGCCAGGAGCTACAGACTTTTATGAGAGGCTGAATTGTTTCACATTTACAAGGGCGAAAATAGTGAAATAAGTTGCAGGATATAGTGATTACTAACAGTCTTGACCTTCTCCTGCTTCAAGTAAACGCATCCAATGATGAGAATGTGATTTAAAGTTGTACATCTATGTGAGGAACATGACTTTTAGCTACCTGGCTCACAGGAGGCATGTATGTGTTGAAGTGAATGTCTCCAACTGCCACTGACAATCAACAGTGAAAAGAATAACCCACCATTAGCCCCCTACAGAAATACCCATTGTTTTTTATAGATATCCGAACAGAAATGTACCCTTGTTTTTATAGTTTTTTATCCTTATTCTGCGTTTTTCTTAAAAATAGTAGCATTAAATACCTAGTAGCCTAGCCTACTGAAAATGGCGCCATTGGTCTCAGTGCCAGTTTTACAGAATCTTGGGAGAACTCCACACTAAAATAATCTCGGACTGTTTCTGACTTCTGGACACTATAATACTGATTTTTGATTGAAATGGTAACAAGATTTTTATAAAATTAATAAAAAGACATGCATTTTTATAATTATCAACCAAAAAGCAAGCACTGTTTGAATTTGCTTCTTTGACCAAGGTGCCATGATCTGTTTATTTATGTTTCTCGATGTTTCTCACACTCTCTCACTTTACTATAACTTAGTCCTACCCTATTTACGCTCTCTCTCTCTGTCTGTCTCTCTCTCTCTCTCCCTCTCTCTCTCTCTCTATCTTTGTATTTCACTGTGCCGCTGAGCTATTATAAGAAACAGTGTTGAAATGCGTTTGTCATCTATCCAGTACTAGAGAAGATGAGGTGTTTTGAAAACTATATAGACAAGGGCTCCACAGAGGCTGTTTTTTTTCATTGCTTTGCCCTTTGCTTTAGTCAGCTGCACTCAAGACAAGGGAAATCGCCCGATGGAATTCTTATCTTTCTTAGTTAAACTTGGCAAAAAAACAAGCTGTGACCAGACTGTGTGCAAAAATCAGGTCAAAGTCAATAAAATCTTAGTTTGACCAGCGGGTGCAGAACTGACGTCAATGCTAAGAACAGTAGCAGTGAAAATCTCCTAATTCCAAACAGGTTGGCACTGATAATGCTGTCCAACCAAAGTGTTATTCACTTGTAAACTGTATATATTTTTTAAGTCTCACACCTTGTTATAACTTTGTTCTATTCATTCGTGTCTAAAGTTTAATCGCCATAGTGCATAAAGTCTGTGGCGGACCATATATAGGCCGCTAACTCGATGTAAAAACGTATTTCTGTACTCTTGGCTTGGGGCGCACGGTATGTGCCCCACTTTTGGGGTCCTTTAAATTTGCAGGAAAACTTGCTGAAACCACCAGAAACTTTTGCAGAAAGTTTCATTTCGTAACCATGGACCCATACCCCCGTGATTGTTTTGGTTTGGAAAAGTATAGTGGTCTGATTAAGTGCCCCCATTGGGTTTTATGTTTTCGTTTTTCCAAGTCACTACAAACGTGTTACGAATTGGCCGTCGATCCACAACAAACAAATGGGGTTCACGTGGGTTTGGCACCGTGCGCGCTACCAACTGTGTTGCACTGGTTCCAATGCATTTAAAGGTTGTTAATTTTAACCGCGAACCATCGGGTTCAACGCGGTTTCTCTCCTTCAAACCACTCTGTTCCGCAGAGGGTAACAGATCACTTGTTTGGTGTCTGCATAAATCAAGCTCAAGTGAGTGGCTGGAAAGCGCACGTGCAGCACCGGGCGGCAGGGAATGGATTAATACATAAAAGAATACATAAAAGGGAGATTCCGAAACACTTGGCTCCGCCGATAGATCATTAAGCGCGGTGAGTTATTGCTCTTCCACGCCAAAGGTCACTTGGGGAGCATAGCGCCAATCGGTCACAGTGTGTGCACGAAGAGACACTCGAGCATGCCTGGGCCGGTTCCAGCGTAGTGCGGGCTGTTTGTGTAAACCTATTAGTGAGTGTCGGGTGCACGGACACGAGAGTAGCCTATTTATCAATATACTAAATGTTCATAAGTTACATTTAATATACCAAGTACGGTCCTCTCTGCTTAAACTTTTTGGAAGATAAGGCTGTTTAAGCCTTTTTGATTGACGTGGCATTAGGCCACGAAAGCAACGTTAAAACCAAGCAAGTTTAAAGAATTGTTTAAAGGTTTAAAGATTATGATCCGTTTTGTTTTATAGGGTCACGGAACTTTCAAAGGACATAATGTCCATGTAAAAGCCCTGTGAGTAAATACTTTCACAAACTGATAAACACTCGCTGAAATTGGGATGAGCAAAAATCTTACAACTTCGTGTTTGGGTGATAGCGCGCGCGAGTTTAAGTGAGCACGTGCGTGTTCATGCTGAGTGTGTGTGTGTGGATATGGGGGTGGAGAGGGGGGGGGGGCTAAGGCAGGTCGGTGACGGCACCACCAGACCAGAGCAGAGATAAGAAAGGGAGGGAGAGGGCGAGAGAAGGAGAAAGAGAGAAAAACGCTGATAATAAAGTTGGGGCCAAAACTGTCCAGAGCCTGTCTTGGTGTTTAGTGTGAAAACTGCCCGAGCTTGTGCTGTTGTCAGTTACAATATAGGCCTATTGCAGGCGAGCTCGCGTATTTGTCCCTCTCTGCTTCATCTAGGCTACTTAATATGCATTTTGCTGAATTATGCAAGAGACCCTTTGTTGCTTCAATAACGAGTCGCAACCAAGCAGCTATTAGCATTTAATATCAACACCAAGCACTTAAAACCCTATTTGAACGATTCCGTTGGAATGAAAGCGTTTATCTCTACATAGGCTAAACTCGTGGTTTCCTCTAAATTTCCCCTCTCTCCCTCTATCTCTCCCTCTCCCCCCTCTCTCTCTCTCTCTCTCCCGCTCGTTCTCGCTCGCTCTCTCTCTCAGCCTCCCTTGTAGTAAAAATTGGCTGATCAGCTGTTCTCCATGGTTGGAGGCAGCCTCCTCCCTTTGTTTCAGGCTAGGCTAGCTGGCTAGGCTAGTCGCGCCCTACATCACTTTCTAGGCAACTTTAGACTAGTCCACTACTGCTCTGGGTCCTAGGGGGTGCAGATCACCGCTAATGCAGCCAGGCTGGAGGAAAAAATACAGGAAAACACCACCCGGCCCTGCGATGGGGATGGACTGCGGCCAAAGTTGTGCGTGAGTGCCGTGGACGTAGACAATAAATAAGTTTGTGGCAGCGTTGCAGGCCGCGGCGGCAGTATGGAGGCTATACGCGGGGAGGTCGGGGGATCCTTGCGTTTGATTTATGTGTTTGGGGGAAGCTGTCAGTGGCAGAAACAGAGAAGCAAAGCGGCCAACGATTTTATTCCAGCAGTATTAACGGCCTCTATGCAACATCACGGACAGTGCTGTAGGCTACATTTGGACCGCGAATGCTTTACCGTTACAACTCACCTTTTCACAATGGTTACTGCCTGGCTCGATGCAAATGTAGCCCGTGTTGCTGAGTCTTTATATTACCCGTTGGGATGTACTTTTCTGCTAAAGATACGCCTCTGTGTGTCTATTTTCTCTAGTTTCTTGCCTTGTTGCTCGTTTGCATTCTTCTTGCCACGCTCTGGATGTGGATAGCCTACCTGTGCCGTTGAAATGTCCACCTTGTGTCTGGGATGCATTTTCCTGCTGAATGATGAAGGTGCCGATGCAGGAGTTATTTATTGTCCGTCTGAGAGCCTCTGGCTCGGGCCAGGGAAACAGCTGTTAGCCTGATGGGGCCACTTCTCTTTTCGTTTACATTCGATTTGTTTCGTTGCAAAGCCATTTGCTTGTTTACGGCCTCGTTTAGAGCCTTTTTGAATAACGTCTCTTCCACGTGTAATATTTAATTTATTGTCGTTTTAGCTACAAGCTGATTTTTAAAGATGTATTATTGAGACTATTGAGACTATGCTTATCCTCCCGTATCATCGTTATGCAATTGAATAATTATCAATCGACGATTTGCATATAGGCCTGTGTAAAATTGATTTATTGCGCATGGTTTTCTATGACTTAGTTAATTAATAGACATGTCTTTATTTCAGATTATTTCATTGCGTTATCTAATCTTATTTGATTTAATTCCCATTTTTCAAAATATAAGAAAGCCCTTTTCTTAAATATACGTATTTTATTTAACAGTTAACTGTGCTCTCATGTTCAGGTGAATAATTGCTTTTTCTCCATACAGTTTCTTTTTTCTAAAACTGCAGGCGACTAATATCTGAGATTTAAGCCACTTTATACGCCTAAATATGATAGCCTATGTAATGTGATCATTGAAATCAATAACCTCAGAGATTATCCACCCCCTCTCGGCCTATATTGCATTTATGCCCGGATTTCACCGGGAATAATTTAAGGTTAACGATACCTGTCAGCGTTGCACGCGGGCCTCTCGCTTTTCCAACTCGTTCGATTTGTCTACAAGAGGTCTCTGCACTCTATCGGCTTTTTCAAAGACCCCTCATTTGATTGCATCTCTCTCTCTCTTTCTTTTTTTTCTTCTTTCCCATCCTCTCCCCCCTTTCCATTATCCCGCAGTTCGAAGGAGCTTTCGTGAGGACGTTTTCTTCAATAAAAGAAACAGAAAATAAAAGTCTCTCGGTAAGTCAAGCTGATTTATTGTTTATCTTTTTACGTGTGAATCAATGCTGCAAAATGGATCTATAGCCGGGGTTATACATCTGTAATATACTTTAAATTAAATGTTACATATGTAGTTCTATATTTAGTATTTGGACCACTGATGTTACTTAAAAAGCTCCGGGATCCAGGTACAGCGTTTTTCATTGTTTGTGTCTGTTCGAATTGATTGTTTACGACGACGCTTAAATCCACGGTAGCCCCATTAATTTGAGTATATTTATTTATTTTCAATGCAGTGGCCAAACGTTTTATTTTTTCTCCTGCAGATTGTGGATTATATTGCAGTGCTTAAAATGTGTAGCATAATGCATCTGTAATTAGGCTAAAACAAATAGTAGCCTATAATTACAGAAGAGAAAATATTCTATGCCTATTTAATTTATGGCTGCATAGAGTTGCACTGCAATAGGCCTATTTAGGCTTTAGTGTAATTTGTTGTCGTCCTAGAAATGTGTTTTAAAAAGCAATCCTTTATTGGAACACCCTTTATGATGACGAATTGTTGGCATTAATGCCTTTGAATGTGGAATGGTTGGCAGTTCTGTGTGTGCAAAGAGAGGTCTTTAAATACCGTTATAGCGGTGGCGTGTTACTAAACAGGTCTTCGGCATAAAGACCCAGGAACTGAATGGGATTTGTTCATTGCATCATAACAGCGACAAATGCAATAGCCTACTCGAGCATGTATGTGTGTTTGTGTGTGTGTGTGTTTGTTTTTGTGTGTGTGAGTGATGTAACGTAACTGACATGTAGGCTAGATACTAATGTAATGTACTTCGGTGCTGCATGTGTGAAAGGCAGTAGCGGTGATGGCCGCTGGCTATAGTCTCATGTAGACTATACATGCAACTGATGCTTCATAATGGGTGACCAAGGGTCAAATGATTTTATAACTTAACATCTAGCCCAGTTTGGCTAACAACAATAACAGTAGGCTACAACAGTAATAGTAATAGACTAGGCTAACAGTAACTGTCAGGGTAGCCTATAGGATACTGTCATAATAATATCAATAATGTCTAATAGCCTACTAATACGCTAATATTACAAATAAAACAAGTAGGCCCTACAGTAATGAATACTAAAATATGCTCTAAAAATAACATTTCAAAATAACAATACACCAATATTTTAATTATTCGGGTGAAGCCATTTTCCATTGCAATAGGGGCCTGCATCACATTTCAAATTTCACCATCACTCCTCACACTTCCAGAAAAATATGTTTTAGTCCCAAAGGCAAACACAAAACCCTTAACAACATGTTCCACGTGCTTATGAATTGGCCTAAATATGCATTAGTAAAAAGTCCACGGTTCACCGAAGTGTTTAGTCTTAGTGTTGAAACATTATATCCGTGACTCAATCCGAATCTCACAAAACACAAAGTCCATACGTGTCTGTCATCCAACAAAAATAACGAATATTATCCCCACAAGAAGCAGCACGCAGCGCAAGTTAATCCACCACACCAAATCTGTTGTCGTAGGCTATAGATTTCTCCCACACAACCACAGCAGTCGATCTCGCGTTCCCATACCTCACCAACTCTGTAGAAAACTAGAAACAAAGAAAAATAGACGAAAAAGCCAACAGAATAGCTCTTTTGGGAACAAAACCGGCTTAGGTCATTTGGTTCAGTTAATTAGTAACATCGCCTCCTTTTGCTTCGTTTAGCACGACTTGGCACATCCCGCAGTCTCCACAATAGGCCGTTTTAAGAGAAAGTTGCAGACGGAGAAATTTTGCTCTCCTACCTTCCACCTACACGAGGCGCATCTCCGCTTTTCAGCAGCCCACACGAATGCTATCTATTTTAAAGTTGGGCTGTTTACACACACACACACACACACACACACACACACAGACACACACACACACACACACACACGCACACACACACACGCATACACACACTTACACACCCAGCGAGTGTGAGAGAACTCATAAATCTTACGTAGCCATAAACGACAGCGGTTGCGCCCTGAATAATAAAAATATAGAGAGAGAAGGCAAATAGGAGGGAGGCAAAGAGGATGTGTGAGTGCGTGCGTGCGTGTGCGAGGGAATGTGGTATGATTGGAGAAATAGTAAAACATTCTGAAAACATCTTAATATTTTCATTTACACATTTGGTCACCTTCTGCTTTCGTTCCCATGCCTTTCATTCTCACTGTTTTCTTGTCACCTTTTGCTTTTATTTTTCTTTGTATAAATCTATTTTCTTCGTGTTCGCTCATTTCACCTTTTGGGTGTTCTCAGTCTAATGCAGTAAAAAACAACAACAACAAAAAACATTTGATATTCGGTCGAACTTAACAGTTCAAATTGTCACTTCAACAGTCAAGCGAGTTGCTACATATTGCTATCACAGATAATGTCGGCCTCTTTCCTTTACTCTGATTAGTTTTCGACTCTCATTTATTGCATTTGACTCGTCTATTCGATATCCTCTTAAAAGAAGAAGCATTTCTTTTATTTAAAGAATATTTTCTGTGCGAATTTTGGTGTTGAAAGAATAACAATAAGAAAAAGATTCCTGGCATAGAAGCTGCTTTAAAAACCAGTTGTGAAAAAAAATCCCATTTCCTGGAAATTCTATACTGAATGAGAGAGAGAGAGAGAGAGAGAGAGAGAGAGAGAGAGAGAGAGAGAGAGAGAGAGAGAGAGAGAGACAGAGAGAGA
>JAOEHI010003677.1:0-10590 GCA_025447815.1 Percopsis transmontana | reverse complement strand
TTTGGGTTTTTTCCCTTAACCGTTTTTCCCTTGGGGGTTTTTTTAAACTATTTTTTTTTTCCCCCCCCCCCCCCCCCCCCATACTTGGATATAACCGCTTTTGGCTCGCCTCTTCTGCTAGCTAGTCTATCAAGACCCTCACAAACTGGCAGTTGACTCCTGTAAAACCGACAGATGAGGCCCTCAAGCAACACATTTTCACACTCTGTACTTTTTGTGACTTTCGGTCGCACAGGAAGAGCTGGGCAAAAAGTAAGACCCACAATTGACTATACAGCATTGTTTAGGTATTGCTTACATTCTTTCTGTGACTATTTCTTTGCCGTTGAAAGTGTGTCATATTGAAATGCCAGATGCCTTTTTTTTTTCTTTCTTTTTTTTTTTTTTTTTCAGCTGGCACCTCGTTTCCTTTGCTTACACTGGTTCAGGGACTGAAATGCCTCTCCCCTCGAGAAAAAAGATGATCTGATGTAACGGAAAAAAACCCACAACAATGTGTGCACCGCTATTCCCCTGAGAGAAGTTCTTCAACAAAGCACTTCTGTTGAACTTCTCTCTAATCCTGCAGACCGTGCCTTTCTCTCTCTGTCAAAGACTAAACACAAAGGCCTTAACCCCCAAAGGAAGCTAATATTTCAGGGTGTTCCGTAACAGAGAGTGGGACTCTACTTGTGTACAGCAACAACACTAACATTTTCTATGCCCAGTATTGGTTCAGAGGCCTGTAGAATCCAGAATACTACATGACTATAAGGACACAGACAGGCAGTTCATGGCGGGAAAAAAATAATTAGCATTTAGTGCCTTGTGGTTGGGGGCGGGAATGTGAGGGTCTTCAATGCATCTCAACACTCGGGAGGTGAAAGGGAGATTAAGTGGGCGACAATGCTCTCTCCACGACGATGTATAATGTAGTAGCCATATGTCCCGACAGAGTGCCCTTGAGCAAGACATTGAACTCTTGCTCACTCAATTATTCAGGAGTTACTTCCACTTTGCCAAAATACATACAACCTGTTGGACAATATATGTTGTCACTGCATTTCTCGGAAAAAAGAAATAGGTAACAGCCACAAATGTGACATCCCTTGTGATCTTAATATACTAACCATCTCAAGGGAGCGCTGTCTTCTGTATGATGTATTTATTTTAAATGAACACCTTTTAAAGGGTAGCCGACTGTCTTTGTTCATTTTTTTATCATACCATTTGGTTTGTCATTTACAGCAATAAATAGTGTTCGTTTGATTGCTGATATTTGTTTGCCTTCAATATACAAACAATGTGACTCAGATTACAGTGCCTCTCCAGTGCCAGTATGCAATCGCCAGAGCAATATAGACTTCATTTTGCACTGTACCCTCTGAGCCAATAGATGGTGCTGTTGTATTTTTTAATAGTTAAATGAAAAGTCGATATTTAGATATTTAAAGACTCAAACTTTCAATACATTGGCCACATTTTGATTTACCATAATTTGAATGACTGATAATCTTCGTTCATTTTGCCAACCAAACCATCTTGACCTAATTTTTCAATTTAGACTCCTCGATCGTGCCCCCAAACTCCAAACGTCTTTCTACGAACGTGTGGGCAGCTGTAGGGGGGGGGGGGGGGGGTAGATAATTTTATGAGCCCATAGTCCTGTAGGGGGGAGGAGTAGAAAGCAGTGTGACCCACTCAACACTGCGTTACAAACCAAAACAGCGTGTTTGGTGGTTCGCTGGTTTCAAGCGTAAGGGGAATTCCCGACACAAATCAAGGAGTAAATCGCAAATGAAGTATCACAAAGGCATACAAAAGAAAGGTTTAAATCTATAGTGCATTACATAAATGTGCTACATGGTGTGCGGGGTTCATACATTTTGCACGTCATATTTTAAGTCTGTGGCTATTGTCACACAGTTATGACGTATTTGTGAAGGCTAAATGAAGCCTTTCGACAGTTAAAGCCACTGCGTACAATTTTGTTTTCAACGAGAATTATAAGCTGAGATGGGGTTGCTTGATGTGGTACGTAGTGAAGGATAATGCAACCTCATAACACTCCCACTAACTGAAATTCTTTATGACAATCCTTTATCTTCCACCTCTATTTTCTATCTATATATTTTTAAACCCTCTTTCCTTCTTAGATCACCTCTTAGAAAACATACCTTTAGGCTTTGCAATTGCTGTGAGGATTGAACGATATGTTATGTACTTATATGTTATGTATGTTGCAAAATGTATAGCTAACTTGGCCCTGGTGACGTGCTGCTGTCATTATTCTAACAGAATGTTGTTTGCTTACGATGACTGGTGTGTGATTTGTTCACCTATTGACAAATGTACATCCTGGTAAATGCTGTAAATGTAAATGTATATGTCCTCACGTTTTCCCAGGTCAACCACCGTCTCCCCAGAAAGACTGCTTGGTTCCAGGGACCCTAGGTGCAATCTCATGCCTGCCAGGGATGCCTGTGATACGTCAAGTACTACAAATATGGATGAGGAGGTCAGATAACCTTGCGCCGGACACGCTGGCCCGCAAGGCGGCATATCAAGAGGGTTGGACAGCTTTAATGGCGTCGGCAATGTGGGGGAAATGCGTGAAAGTTGAGTCTCTGTTGTCAATCTCCTTCAAGTAGTTTTCCAACTTTGCTCTGGAAAGTTTCTGGTAAACTTGCTTGGCCCATTCACACGAGACACCCAGACAAGATTTGTAATATCTCTGACAATGTTGAGTGGAAGATTGGGATGAAAACAAAGCACTGTGCAAATGTCTGGCCTAATTTAAAAAGTTGCAAGTATGAGATCAACACAACCCGAGTGATAGTTTTGAGTCGATTTTAAGGTTGTCATATTTAGTAGGGGAGGGGGAATGTGTGCCCGAATCAGCCCTTTTTCTTTCACGGCTCACCGTATCGTCTTGTTAAAACCACAAACTCACAGACGCACCGTCACTCATTTCGAATAAAGCGCTTGATTACACAATTCTCACAGATCCCAATGGCAGCCATGTTGAATTCGACCAAAATACATTTGAGTAAACAGTTATGCAACAAATAGGCCCTCACAGAAGTATGTATGAACAGTACAAACAGTGTAATTCCCCCACCCTTCAGGCAAAGCGATACACACGCACAAACACACTCCAACCAACACCCGACTATACCGGCAAAATAGTCTGGGAATTCAAATCCATCTTCCATTGCAATAACACTTCCCAAGTTGTTTTGTGGAGGCAACATATTAAGTCACCTCTGGGGACATTCTGGGTGACAGGTTATTGTTTCAGTAGCGCACGAGAGACACTAAATCATCCATCTCTTTCCACTGGCCTCTGGCTTCAGAGGCGGAGTTTAGAGTAGATGCGCTTTCGATATAGAGTGGTAAACACAATGGGAGAAACTTTATGATTATTTTAGTTATTTATCTCTAAATATTGATTCAATGAGTCATTTGCAGCAGCAAATATATTGTAAACTATTGGTGCATTATTGTGCAAAGGAAAACTTAACAGTCAAAATAACTAGAGAAAGGGGTTACAATATGCCTATGATTGCAAGTACAGCAATATCTATAGTTTCTATATGTGTTTGTATGCAGTGAGCATGTATGTATGCATGCATGTTTGCGTTGCATGATTGCATCTGTGTGTTGTTTGTACTCACAAACCAACAGGGCCCGGCTGAGGGGAAAACGTTTGGAATCGGTCGGTCGGTAGTCAGTTTCAAAGCATTGTTTGGAAACTCGATACGAGCCCCGCCTTCCTAGCCCTCTTTCTAAATCACTTCACAGAGGCAGTGTAAACAGAGCTTCAGCCTGCCCTCTGATACCGGTGGGGGGGGGGGTTAAACGAGCGACAGGCCCTTCGCTACGACAACACGGCCTCAGACAGACCATGTCATCCGTCTTGGCTCGCTCTCCATCCATCACCGCGCTGGAGTCCCTGTGTCTGACAGTCCCCACTCTCGCTTTCTAAACTGGCACAGGCCTCCGCGTGTGTCACTCCCCCCCCCCCCCCCCCCACACACACACACACACACACACATTCACACCTGAAGGTCACGCAGGCAGAGAGAAAACATATCGATTAGTGATGGTATCTGATGCCATTTTGCTTCCCCAAGCGCATTTTTTTCTAGTTGTCATTCTGCTAAAGACTTGAGTCCACCACAGCGTCTCGTCTGCTTGGTATACCATCGATGTTGTGCAGAGGTGAACAGTGGGCTTCTTTTTGATTTAGCATGGCTGTATTATAAGAACTGGATGGAGCGTTCTCATCCCGTCAAAATTACGGCCGTTCATTTCATTGAAACCTGCTCAGCCAGGGCATGCGATGGAGAATGCTTCTCCGGACTTCAGTCCGACTTCTGTGCGTTCGGACTCTCATCTCAGCTCGTATTTGCTCGCATTTGCTCTCCCACGTTCTTATTTAGTTTCTGATTTTTTTGGGATGTATGTTTGAAACTAAATGGCAAATAAATATATATTTCCAAAGCAAGACAACATCTAGCCCAGTCTGTGGGACTTCACACTACTAGTTGCACTACGACTGGTTTTCTCAAACAGCGTGCAACTTGGCCAAACTGTAGTTATTCCGGAAATTTCACACAAAGCAAGGTGTGCAACAGGTAAATTAATGCAATAATTACATTACAATCACTCTGACGGGGGTTGCTAATGGTCTTAACTATGTAGCTATGGTACAATTTTGGCGGAGGGAAAAATGTATCTTAGTCTTACACAGACTGTAATCTTTTGCACCGTGTGACTATAAACAATGAAACTTTAAATAAAGCATGACTTTAAGGATGTCTCGTGCAAAAATGTCATAGAAAATAAGAAGTGTAATATTAAAGCCATGACCCGCTCTATGCAGCTATTTAAAAGTAGCGAATGCAGTAGCTTAAACTTGTAGACATGCTAAATTCTTGCATTACAATTGCTGGTTAGTTAGTTGGCTTAGTTTAGTAATTTTCTTTAAAAAGGAATGGGAGAACGGTGGAGGCAGGTTTGTGTTCAGTAACTTTGATAAAGATTAGCAGCTGTATCATCTGAATAAACTTGCACGTTTCTCTTACCAACTTGCTCGTTGTAAAGAAATAGCAGGTTTATATTGTGTTCTGTAACTTGTTAATAATGAAAAAGCCTTTACATATGTTCTTATGATGAGTAGTTTGTATTTCTGTCCTTAATAATGAAAAAATATAACAATATTACTATGCACTGCTTTTTAAGTAGAAAAATATCGTAATGGTAAGTATTGAGCCATTTATGCGGCTAATCGTGATTAATTACTTTAATAATTTCACAGCAGCAAGACTCTGACCACAACGTTGTTAACCTTTTTGCAACGAAAAACGCATCATAGTTTTAAAAAGTGCGGGAAACGTGTTTAATGAGCTAATACATAACAGAGCAGATAAGACATAATAACACGCCCGAGTACTGCAGGGGGGGAAAAACTACAATACGTTCCTAAATACGAGGAGCACGAGAAGCAGGCTTGGAACACATTGTGACGCGCCTCTCCCCTTTCCACCTTAATAAATGAGTTTCTCCAGAATGCGGGGCGCGTCGAGCTAAATTGAAGCCCTCTGCTGCCGAATTGAGTTGACACAGTCGAACAGTATCTAATTAAAGCACAGACTAAAGGTGCCAGTGGGATGTTTGCCCTGCAGATCCGTCTGTAATCTGCCCCAGCGGCAGCTTCTCCGCTTACCACCTTCAAAGGCCCCATTCCTTTGAATCCCAGCCTCACATCCTAATCAGATTGAGGACGGGGGAAAATATTGACAACTTCGGGCGACACAGCAGCCTAAATATTTGAAGGCATTATGACGGTGTGTGTAACAAGGCAGTGGTGCACTTTCAGTGGGGCACTTCTTTTACATACATCATGAAAATATATAAAAGGCCTAGCAGCCAAAAACAGCATTATGGAAGGAGATTAGAAATGACTGTAATTAAAATCATCTTACAACCCTTAAGGGGTTCCAAGATACAGTTTGAGAACTGTACTGAGGAATGAAAAAAAATTTATAAATATATATATAATAAATCTATATTATTTAAATTATATTTAATGTTTTTCAAAATTAGTGTATGCTTCAAGTGTATGGGTTGGCACCGCCACAAAACCCAGGTAAAGCTAGCAACTCATTTTTCCGACAAACTGTTCCACGCCTGGATGACTGGATGCTTTGCCTCCGGGGCCCGCCCCCCCCCCCCCCCCCCCCCCCCCACACACACACACACACACACACACACACACACACACACAAAGCCATTGGCACCGCGTAAAGCCCGCTTGATAAATCAATGGCGGGGCGAGTAACGAGGCCCGGTGCCAGCGGACCTGTGTGCAACAGCACGGCTCTATCGGAGAATTTCACAGGTCATTACTCCGGCTCCAGCCAGCTCAGGAGGCGCTGGCGGGGTTTCTTCTCGGAGACAACGGCGCACTGGGCTTTGTGCTGGCTAAACAAGCCCGTCTGTCCCACAGCAGTAGATTAATGTGGAGATAGAGGGAGAGCAGGGAAGGACCCATCCATCAACCTCTGGAGGCCGGTAACAAAATAACAAAATAACAAAAAAATCCAAAAGAGGGCCCATTGACTGAACCCTTTTCCCCTAAGGCCAGTGTGTGTGTGTGTGTGTGTGTGTGTGTGTGTGTGTGTGTGTGCGTGTGTGTGCGCGCGTGCGTGTGTGTGCGTGTGTCAAGCATTAAAAGTGAAGCCACTATTCCAGCTTTGACCAAGGATAGGCAGAATTATTAACACCATACTGTTGTCACAACTGTTAAAGGATAGCTCGGAAACATTGTCTCTTTCTTATCCCTTTGAAACACAAACCAGAAAGGGTTTGCTTTGAAACATTTTCACTGTAATGTCACTGAAGAGATCCCATCCTTCCTGTCATGAATGACAGTAAACAACATGGGGTCTCTCGCTGAACGCCACCCCAGAAGGAGAAAAGGCAACACAGTATCTGACCCGGACCATTCAAACGTCCTCTTTCTGAGACCACGAATCATGTTGTATATGCTTCAAAGAAATATCCATCTTATCAAGTCATTTAATTGTATTAATTATTAAAATAGCTGTGGGGTGCCTGTGGTGTAAAATAATTACTAAAATAATACAATCAATTTCTATATGTTTTTTTCTGAATTTTGTAGGGGTAGGGGTTCAAGAAAATTCTAAGTCAGATAAGTGCTTGGGGATGTTTTGTATACGTGCACCGCAATCTATTGATCAGTTGATGAATCAGTTTCCGGTGGGCTGTAGGGATTAAGGTGGACATAACAACATTATGTATGCAGCTTTTTTTACAACCTGAACATGAGTCTTTGACCAATGACAACCTCTGGAACAAATATGAAGTGATTGACAGGCATTTCGGTCCCACCTCCAAGCACAGTGGATAGAAAAAAGGGTGAAAATATCAACCATTCCAATCTATTAGTAATCTATTAGTATTAGTAATTGATCAACTGATATGCACACACACACACACACACACACACACACACACATACACATACATATATAAATACACATACATCCACAGCTCTGGAAAAAATTAAGAGACCACTGTACTGTACCTTTTTTTTATATAAATATAAATATATAAAATATAAATAGTTTTTCACTATTCACTAATGTATTATTGATTTGTCAATTGTATTCCAATTGAGTAGCACAAATGAGACCACATACAGTAGTTTTGTGCAGTGAAAGACGGTCTGTCAAAACTAATCGACTTAAAAAAAGCAAATAATGGTCTTTGCTAGTCGGGTACGCTGAATCATTTTGAAAATTCCCATCCTAAACATAGACCTTTACTGTAGACCATCTGTCTTCCTAGCCTGCAGGACAATGTGGCTCTCCCTGTGCCTTCTGCTGTCATTGGATGTTGTCACCTGCAGGGCAGATATGCTGCCGTTTGAGAAACCTTCTATTTCTGGTCTGCCAATCTCAACACTCTCATTGGTTTATTTGGCCTCGTGCTGTCTAACAGTCTTATTAGAGCGGTCATGAAACCATTTCTTGGCAGAGGGAAGAATGATATACTGTATCCTTGTATAATCACAGTGCTGGTTCTGAAGCTCTCAGTTAAGAAAAGGTCCCGTTCAAGCTTTATAAAGAAATACATCACACACGCTCCTATCTTCCAAATACTACACAGCCCCAAGAGTTGCTTGGCATTCTGTACTTTATGATCTATAGAAATCAATTAAATCATACCACTAATTGACACATATCTAATCAAATATGTATCCGTCTGTCCGTTGGTATTAGCTAGCTTGGCTAGATGTCTTTAGAAGTCCACCCCCATGATTTGTGTAGGAAATTCCGCCCCCTCTAACAAAGGGGGATTTAGCACCCAAATGCTGAGTGTGTGTCACTCCTCTCTGCCCCTCCTCCTCCAGCCAGTCGTGGTTCAGGGGCTATGACGCAATCAAGGAGTGTACCTTTAGCCTTCCTTCATTTAAAGGAATAGACCACATTTTTACCACATAAATTATATTCGGAAAGTTTAAACCTTTATAAAACAGAGTGCCGGTTAACACACACACTTTACATTCCATGCCAAATTGCACTGACATCTATGACTCCAACAATACTAGGCTACTAGCCTGTATTTGACAGCGCTAATTCCAGATAGGATAGAATAACAGAGCGGTGTGTGAGAGCGGAAAAGCCTGCGTCTCCCATCTATCTCACACTGCTACTGTATGTCTTCACACAGAACTTAAGATTAAAGTGAGGTGGAAAAGCCACGCTTCAGACAGAGAACACTGTGTCTTTCCACTCCCTTGACCCCCCACCCCCCACCCACCCACCCACCTTCCTCTTCTTCTCTGCTCAGGTTATATGTTGTGCCGGTGGCAACTGTGAGCTCAGAAAAGAGGAGTTACTAGCTTGTTACTAGCTAGTCAATATATAAACCTAGTAGTCAGTAGTAGTTGTCAATTGTACAGACTTGTATACCACTTGTGGCCAGCAGGGGTCACCCAAAATCTCATGGTCCCCACACAATTGCGTAACTAGTGTTACAATACATTGTTTTGGTTTCAACGCTGACTCTGAGTGCATGACAATGCATCACATTCCTCTCTACTCCTCCCCTCACAGTGCTCATATAGCCTTGCGTATTCTCTACCCCTCCTCCCAGCCTCCCCAACCCGCTGACGTTCCACCAATCACAACACCACAACGGAGTCTTTCGTGGTGCCTTGTCTCCAAGCCAGCAGAGCCAGGTTTCAGCTGTGAGCCAAATCAAGGCATCTTTCTCAAGCGATGCCATGATTGTCCCCTCAGAGGTTTGAAGACTGCCATTTTCACATACGTCTTTAAAATAATGATGAAAATGATCACAAACACGATATATTTTAAATATTTCAGTTTGACTTTAAACCCCCTTGCTCAAATGCACGGGTCATCTTAAAGAAACATTCAGGAATGTAATATGCATGTCCCCCCGATAGTAAAAAATCCCATGTTATGTAAGTGAGTAATTCAAACGGGACGCGTGAACAATCAAACATACTTTGTTTTTCTGTTGCATTGTTTGCTAGCGCGTGATGACAGGATGATGGCATTCTGGGTAGCTGGGCGTGGCGCACGGAGGGGGGGTGGGGTGGGGGGTTAACATGACTATGACTCAAGATGGACGGCTCACACGCTATAGCATTGTGGCTAAATGATAGCTAAGTGCCGCCAGCACGAGGCCGTGCGGTGACCGGCCACAGGGCTGGGAGAACAAAGGGCTCCCGGAACCGGGGTGTGCCGGCCCGCCTGCGCAGAGCCTCAAATGTCCATATTTACATGCGACGCCTTGGATATATGCAGCGAATTCCTATGCTGGGTGCGAAGCCGGGGGGGGGGGGTTGTCATGGTTTGATTTTACACAACAAACATCTCCATCCACCCCTCTCTGCTCCCGAGGAACTTGGATGGAGGTCGCAGAACAATTGTTATATTATTGTCATATGTTGTTCAAAGGAATGCTCTCCAATTAGAACCATCGTTTTATAAAATAGAAGTGTATTAAAAGGTACAGTATAACCCACTCAAAGAGAATCAAAATACCTACACTTTTTTAGGATAACCTATATTGAATTATAATATGTATTTGGTGTGACTGTGGATCTTTCTAGATTGTTAAGCACGATTGTTCCACACAGTTCTCTACTTACGCCATCTGTGTGCTGTAGAAAATGATTCTACAGGTTACAGAGGTTCTCAGGAAATGTTAAGTTTGTTATTTTCAATCGCTCAAGAGCTCGGGGTCCCCTCTAACAGAGCAGCCTTCATCCTCCCAGTAGTTGGTGGACAAAAGCCACAATCTGCCAGGGTTGCTACAGTTCCTGATCTCTTGCCAACCAAACAACAGGCTACCCTCTCGACTGAGGTTTGGCCATAGTGACACACATTGTGCACATCAAAGTAGAACTGACCTTGCATACCAGATGAGGTTTTGGTTTAATGAGCTTTTGATATCATAACCCAAGACCCCCTCCTCTCTCTCTCTCTCTCTCTCTCTCTCTCTCTCTCTCTCTCACACACACACACACACACACACACACACACACAC
>JAOEHI010003676.1:17951-38406 GCA_025447815.1 Percopsis transmontana | reverse complement strand
ACACACACACACACACACACACACACACACACACACACACACACACACACACACACACACACACACACACACAGGGATACATACATACACATTACTCTTGATCTGGGAGTAGCTGTCAACAGAGTACAGCAGCAGACTGACCACTGGTTCAAACAGCCAAAGGGAGGCAGGCTCACTATTAATGTGCTTCCCTTTGATCTCTCAACAGCAGAATTAAATCTCCCTCTATTCCATGTCTTAGACCTAACCATCTTCAGAAAATAAAACCCTAACCAGCAACACACCACTTTAGAGAAAATGTAAAAGAATAGAAGAAGCTGCCTTTAACCGAATGTGCCTTTGCTTTTATTTTAATTTAGAAATGTATTCATATTAGTGTTTGGAGAATGTGGGATACTATATCAAAGGAAGTGCTGAGAATACATAGGCAACTACATCTGCATATGAATACAGTGCATTTCAGTGGTTTCTTAGCTACAGTATGCTTAAGGAAAATAAAATGGGTTGGAGCACTTGGAGCAGGACACTCACAGAACATGAAAAAGCAGGTGTGTATCGGAAGCTCGTCACTTTCTTCCCCCCTTCACAAGCTCTGAGCCAGGTTATCCTTCTCAAACAGGAGAAAAGGTGATGCACTATTACGTCAATATAAAGCCACTTCAGCTCCTTCTTCCTTCCTTGTTCCACTGTGAGATGCTAACATTTTAAATGTATGTTATCAATGTAGCTTTAACGAGTTAAAATAAAGGAGAGAGAGGATCTACAGTATTGGCATGAGGTCAAGTATATGGACATATAGTACATACAGTAAAGGTAGAAGGTTTAAAAAAGCAAATAAAGGCCAGTAACTTTTAACCTATATTAATAGGGGCTTCATAATTACTATATTTACAAAGTTGATAACATACAGTACTGTAGCATGTCTAAGGTCAATCTCCAGTCCACATTCCTATTGTGATATATTATCACATTTAGACACATTATATCAGCCAGGTGTAAATTTCCCATAATTAGCATACGGTGAACATTGTGTATTATTGTTTGTGTACACTGTACATAGAGGAATCTTTAACAGTATTACTAACTACAAGTAGTAATAACTACATGAATGTCAATGTATTATGTGATGTGCTAGTCTAGTCTTAAATCCAAGTTAAGCCTAGTGGTTGTAGGCTACACATCAGCTCATTACAATAGTCAGTTTCCCATCAACATCATGGCAACGTGGTCATAATGCCACACTACCGTATGCCATCACCCCCATATTAACAGGTTTTAACCGGCACAGACGCCACGTCGAGACCTATGTCTTACATTGTTAATATCCCCTTATCGGGTGCCAACAACCCCCCTCGGCCCCCATCCACCTCTGAAGCACCCTTGACCCCTTCCCGGGGCTACAAAGCCTGTGTCGCCAGCGTTATCTGGAGTGGCGGGTCAAAGACGTCGCTTGGAGCCGGGCCCTGTGCGGCCGAAGCCAGCCGCTCGTATTAATGTAGCCGCATCGCTCTCCCCGCATCTAAATGTTTCATTACAGGCAAGGCGCAGACACAATTTTGCGGCCTATAAGGGGCCGCTCGCCGGCAAGCGTGCTCTCTTAAGGGAGAGGTAAAGCATGACAAATTGAAATAAATGAGAGCGGGAGAAGGGGGAGGGGGCTTCTCTCCATATAGTCTCAGAGAGAGCACTGCTCTTTGTAGTCTTCGAATTACTCTGTCTCGGGAATGAAGAGTCCTCCGTTTCCATCTCTCTTCTGTCCTTTATCAGTCATTTGTGTGAATGGGAGTTATAGTAGCAGGAAAGTGGACTTCTATTGTAACCGTCCAGTGAGGGTGCGATGCTTTCAACAAGCGTTGAAAGCATCGCACCAAGTGTGATTTATTTTTTTGGCTATAGGTCCACACCATTCCACACTCTGAGATTTAAGAGACCACGAAAAGTAATATTTTCATATGGGACATATATCTGTATCTTATGTGGAACCAGCACACCAAGGTTATCTTACACCATACAGTCAGAATACTACATTTCTGTTAGGGGGCGATGTTATCATTTCATACAATGCACATATGGTACAAACGTACGCCAGAAAATTGAAAAATGGACTCGGAAAACAGCCAAACAAAAATTTTTTTTTTCTTATCAGCCAGAAACCATGAGAGACTTACAGTATGATAAGTTGTATTGTACGTCCCCAGTTGTCGCTATCTGGGTTTTGTTATCGGCTAAAGTGCTACGACCCTTGGAGCATCAAGGAAACGACAAGTCAATTCAGATAATCCGACTGATTATTTAACAGACTCGAGATTGTGACAGGCCATTGTGTTCAACCCTCAGGTCATCCTGTGGGGATGATCTGATCCAAAGTAACTAGACTTCTGAAGCTGCGAGGGGATCTGTAAAATTCCCATTAATGTGAATAGTGTGTCAGATGATTTAGATAAGGTTTGTGACGTTAAACCAATGAAAAACAACATGTCAGATATGGTACACAGAGGGAAGCGGAGGATGCAAACAGAGACCTAACTGTCTTTTTTTCCTTGGACCATTACAATTGGCCTCATACTGGTACGAAAACAAGCGGGTCGCAGTAATACAGATCGGAACCCTGTTTTCACAGCTGCCACTTCAAGTCAGCTTGTGACACGTACACACGCGCACACACACACACACACACACAAACACACAGACACACCATCATCATGCCCTTGTGCCCCGAAGCCCTCATATCAGCAAGCCTGCACAGATATTCCGACACAGCAGGTGTGTTACCGTAGCAACAGGCTTTCATCACTTGCTGGTGCGGTCTTCATTGGGTATGCAGATTCAGTTTACACCCCCCCCCCGACCCCACACACACACACACACACACACACACACACACCCCGAGTCAATCACATCTTCATCTCATCTCTTCTCTGATTGGCTTGTTTGTCCCGTGCCCTCCTTCAAAGTACATTGACCTTCATATACGGCTGGCTGCAGAATGACAACGAGGGAGAGTCACCTGCAAATATACTGTGTGTGTGTGTGTGTGTGTGTGTGTGTGTGTGTGTGTGTGTGTGTGTGTGTGTGTGTGTGTGTGGATGTGAGACAGATAGAGACGTAATCAGAGAGACGGAGCTTGAGAGAAAGCACACCTGTTGCCTTTAAGTACCGTCTAGGCTCTGGTCTTTGTGCTGGAAGCCAGAGCTTATGCTTAACCGGGGTTAAGAGCAGGGAGCCGGGGGTTTAAAAATCACTGTTACACAAATGTTACATCACCTGTACTAGATGGACAGAGCCACAGACGCCATCATGGTATCTCTACTACATTGGAAGTGGAGAGTAGGATAGTAGGAGAGTATAGGAGAATAAAATAACGTTTTCAATGTTTTTCAGCTTGGAGTTCTGGGAACTCAGAGATGTGTGTCTCCCGCTGCTGAGTCACGCTGTGAAGTCATTGCATGCTCTTTGAATGTTTAGTGGCAACGGGGGTCAAAGTTCACACTGTGTGAACGTGGAGCTCTACAATTCTTTCAACATCAATAACATTTTACTATAGCAGCTTTTATTGTAAGCTTTATTGGCGTTTTGTTGCATTTTTTCATATAAACTCAAAAAGAATGCTGTTAACTTCATCCACCTGTTTTTAATTGCATGCAGTTCATTAGCAACAGAAAAGGATCTCTTTCTCCTACCTATAAACCCCTTCTCTCTGCGCCTAGGATAGTTGTATCACGGTTAGATCTGAGAAAGATGCCGCGGTTTGTCATCATATTCGCACTGGCATTTGAGACAAGACAAATACACATCAGAGAATGGGGAGGAAGTGCTTTGTTCAGCGGGGCTCTGGTTCACGTAATCTGATCAAAAGTGCACAACAGCCAGGGAGCCTGTTGGCTCTGTTTTACACAAACTAAATTTGATTCACAGCAGGGTATCTGGGGAAATGAGCTAATGAGTTCTGGAAGTTATTGTTTGTTTGTGTGTGTGTGTGTGTGTGTGTGTGTGTGTGTGTGTGTGTGTGTGTGTGTGTGTGTGTGTGTGTGTGTGTGTGTAGCTGTACAATAGAAGAGATATCTACTGTAGACAAAACTAATGACCATGTCGCAGGGTTAAAAAGCTCTTCAAATTCTACACTATGTACAGCTCCCACAACCTCACAGGCCTGCCTCTCTCCCTCTGCCCAGCTTTCCTTCACCTGACTGCTTGCTGGTGATGGATGGGTCAATTTGGCAGGACCCCAGTAGTTCATAACATGCTAGCCCGTGTGATGTGACATGGCATCTCATTATGAGATCCCCAGTGGGCTACACCCACACACACACACACACGCGCGCGCACACACACACACACACACACACACACACACACACACACACACACACACACACACACACACGCACACATCACAGACATCACACACACAAACACAAATGATTGTTCACTGACTGTATCGAGGCTCTGCTGGGTGCACCTTGGTACGAGGAGGGTTAATGAAAGGGAAAATTATGTTTCTTCCATTTCTTCCATAGTGTCTCTCTATATTCCCATGCCCCATCCCTGAAGTACCGTAAAGCTGTATCTGATATAGGGCTATCCTCCAAGCTATAAAGTAATAGCATACCTTTTTAAAATGTAAGTGTAAATATTTATGGAGGAATTAGACCAATGCTCCCAATATGCTAAGAGACTCATCCATTCATCCATTCATTAGGCAAGAAAGCCACTATTAATGCCTCAACAGATATAATTGTTACATTATTTAGCCCCGGTGTCCTTGATGGGGGAGTGACCACTATCGAACAGAGCTACAAGGGACATGGCAACAAGGAACGAGACAGCACTGCACCATGTTTTATAAGTAGACTGGTTAGCTCTGGTTAGCCCTGGAGTCCCTGCAACGCCAAAAATACGTACTACACTTAATGAACATGAATACATATTTAAGGCAACGCTCTTATACGGTGAGGATCTAGTCTAGAGATGTTTTTGAGACCTAGTCTGTCCACGGCCACAAAGATGCACATCATGTACACACGATGACACATTAATATTAGTCATCATTTTCTCCTCTATCCAACACTAAATTCTCATCACTCTCTCTTCCTTCTCTCTGATTATAAAGAGAGGCCCCTGTTCCCGTCTCTCTCTCTCATTCCTACTTTTTGTACTGAGAGTGTGAATTATTGTTTTGTATTATAACTGTGAGTTATAACACTGGATCCACCATGCAACCATCAAACACCTTTGAACTTTCCTTTCTGCCTCTGGGTGTTACCCCCCAAAAATATCCTCATGGTAGAAAGGACTGGGCAGAGTAGATGTGCAACATCTCCTCACACGGGGTGTCATGGCAACCCTGTGGTTATAATTTATGTCTCTTTGTTATATAGCCGATGAGAAGAAAGGGGAGCTCGCTGCTGAAAGGGCGCTCATTACACCGCTGGATGAATTCTAATAATCCAACTTTCTTTTTCTCTCTTCCCTCTCTCTTCATCCCTCCTGACGCACTACTCTCTCTCTCTCTTTCATTCGCTTAATTGTAAAATTTAAAAAAAGGTCAGAGAGCAGCCTCATCAAAGGGTTCTTCATGTCTCTCAATGGGGAAGTAGCTTGTTCCGCTCCTTAATGGGGCTCGGCTCAAAGAAGCCATTTTTGAGGGACCGCGGAAGCGGGTTTAGTCCCAAATGGAGCTTTGTGAAAGAGAACTATGAAATCAAGGGGCTTTGTTTTAATGGGGGAAACTATTGGTGGGTGGTACTTGTACAGGGAGCTAGAGCTCAGTAAGCCTCAACAGAAGGACGGCGGCATAGTGAACTGAGAGGTACTTCAAGGAGGCGAGAGGAAATGTCTTTTAAACCATTTCATGGGAACAAAGGGAGAAAAAAACTGAATGAACATTAAATAAAGGGAAATATTTACTGTAAAAATATACCAAACATATTTTGGTTAAACAGTGTATCCTGAAGAAATATTTGGATGTTACTCTATACCAGATTTATAGATGTGATATCCATGTGTTATCACAGCCTAGACATTGCAACTGCCATGTAGAACATGTTTACCTCAAAGTCATTTTTTAACATGAATACACACATACGCATGGCATAGACAAGAACACACATGCAGACATAGTTATACACATGCAGATATACCTATGCACACACAGGCACACGCACACGCGCACACACACACCCCTGCGATCGCACTTACATATTAGACACACTAGACACACACAGACATCACCAAAGGCAGCAATAATCTATTAGCATATCTAGCCTGTGAGGGGCTGGCTGCTCCATGTAAATGATCTGATACAAATGAGCTTTCCCTAATTAAACAGTCTTTTTCGCTAAAAGGGGTGTGAGAGGGAGGTTGGCGCCCGTGCCAGCTGAACTGCATGGCAGCCACAGGAACGCCCCAGGTTGCTCTGCGGATGATAAATGTGAGCAATGCTGTGTGTTTTTGGAAATGAGCTGTTACAAAGAACATGACGAGTGCATTTTGCCGTTTGATAGGAATGATTTATTTCCCGCGCACATGATCGTACACCTGAAAGAGATGTTTTCAATTTTCATATTCTTGTAGTCATCAGAGGAAGACACTTTCAAGCCAAAGTTTCCGAGGGGTCGTTGTAGCAGAGGCTTAGCGAAACACTGGGAGTGGGAGTGTCCTCAGAAGCAAAAACACTTATGTTGTTTCACCTGCTGTCAGCAGGTCACGGCAGGAGAGAAAAGCAGCAGCGATGGTAATTTGGCACAATAGAGTCTGTGCGACGCATTAGTCCAATTAATGAGGACTGTAGTGCTATCATTGGGAATTGGGGATGGGGGGTTTGCCAGATGATGTGATGGAAAGGGGCTTTGAGGGCACCACCAGACATTTTAATAATATAGAAGATATATCAGAAGATATATCAGAGAGTGAGAGAGAGAGAGAGAATGAAGGTGTTCATCTCGCCCTCCACCGGATAATAGAAGAGAAAGAGAGAGCATGGCCAAAGATGTGAACATTTAAGCATCCACATTCTGTGTCTTGAGAACTGTGTTTGTGCGCTGTGCACGTGCACACATGCCAGCGCCCGTGGTAGCGTGTTTGTGTGCGTGCGTATGGTGTGTGTGATCCCTCGGGTGCTAACACTACGGATGCACTATCAGCGTGTGACAAGAATAACACCGCGGTTCACCTTGAGAGGGCTAAACAACATCGGCTGCATAATTACAGGCTCCCTGTCTGATTCTCTGCGATTTCCTTTCCCCCCGAATCTCTTAATTACCATCTGTACACACCATCTCTGTCTACTTTGTATCCTTTTTAGCCAACACACTGTTGCGTGCATCTTAAATAAACAAGCTTATAACCACTAAAATACTACTCGCACCTGACCACTTAAAACTAAACATTATTAGATTTCACAAACAAATCAATTCAGGAACCATATATGTACCTATTTGGTGCTATTTCGCTAAAAGTAAAGAGAAAAGAGGCTTAAAGTGAGAGATTATTCATGGGGTACATATATATAAAAAATAAATTCTGTGCATATGAAAATATCATTCACAATTGTGTAAACAACACGTATATATATCAACGCATTCACCCACAAATGTTCACAAATCCACAATATAACATGTCTAAATGCACGATAGTCACAAGTTAATACATATTTTTTTGTTGCTGCTAGTCTAGGTGCAAAGTATTGCGGCTTTAGAGGGTAGAGTCTTAGGGAACAAATGGTAATGTAGAGTAAAAAGGTGGTTAGACAGTCAAGACAAATTTGTTGAGTTACTGTCACCACCAGAATACTCATCATAAACACAGACCTATAAACTACATTGAACAATAACAATGCTTTTTCTTGGTTTTGACCTGTTTTTCCTAAATATTTTCTTATTGACCCAAACAATCCATTGTGTTTATCCATCGTGTGATAGATCTCTATCCTTCTAGGGATACAAGATGTCTCAAATCTCCTGGAAACCCAAACAGATGTTTTGAGTTAACGTGACTCATCAGACCTCTTCTCAGGACTGTGTGGGCGTATGTTTGATTGACATCTCCCTGACTATATGGTGTCAGTTTTGGGTGGGACAGTAAGGGTCAGAAATGGGCACCTCCTTTATGATTGGCTGTTTTGAGGGCAGCATGTGTGTATTATATAGCTCCACCCATGCAAATGAACTCAAAACACCTGTCTGGTATGTGGTTTCCACTTTAAAAAAAAACTCAACTCCCTTTTCTGTTGCCATATTTTCTGTGTCAATGGGCGATGAAATCCCATCATCCCCTCCGCACAATGGGGTCGGTCATCACAAGTCAGGATGAAGCTTAGACGAGCGTCACGCCGTTGTGTGCTCCATTCATCCTCCCACCTCATCCCGCTCAACTTTACTTTGCCCTGGTGGAGATGCTGCATTGACTGATGGGTAATACAAGTTGTTTATGACAGATCTGGGTTGTCTACTCCTGATCGCCTCCTCTGGTGCCCCTCCAGAGGTGCACGCTTCACACACACATATACCTATACAGCTTTATAATGACAGACCCACACACACACCACAGAGAGATATACATCAACTTGCTCACATGCATGAAAACAATCTCAAAATGTGACACAGATGCACACATATAATGGTCTGTATTGTCTCTCTCTCTCTCCTTCTGTCGCTCTCTACTGTATATCTCCCTTTCTAATACACTATTTCCCTGAGCATCAATAAATCATCCTTGGCCTGCCACTGTGTAAACATAGCTACTAATCTGTCGCCAGCCAGTCTAACTCCCTCGCCCTCATTCTCCTCCTTATTCACCTCCTCCCACCCGGGAGTCCCCAATGAGCCAGGATAGGAACTACACTGACTATAAAAGACACATACTCTTATGCTCTTGTATAGAATTTTAGGAGATCGGATTGCAGTTGGTTGAAATGCAAACCTAATGTTGGTCCAGAGGCACAAAAGGGTGTGAAGAGTGCAACACTAGTGGGCAGGATAGTCTAGTGGTCTGGGTGTTGGACTCCCAGCCGGAAGGTCATGGTTTCGAGTCCCAGAGTTGGCCTACCTGTAAGCATCCTTGAGCAAGATGACTAACCCCTATCTGCTCCATGTAATAACAGCATGTAATTGTAAGTCGCTTTGGATAAAAGTGTCTGCTAAATGTAAATTGTAAACACTCACTACAATAATGTTATAAAAAGATATACTTTTTAAAGCTCTTCAAAACAAGCCATTCCTCCACGGCCTGGGTTCCTATGGCCTCAGTGGGCTCTGGACATCAGCAACGAACAGGGCTTGATATCACAGAGAGCAACTGTACAGTGTGGCCCCCAGGAGACCTGATGCAGCTTTTAAGCTAATATGTAGAACTTGTACTGCACCTCACTACACAAGCGCACAACCTGAAGCCCCCTGAATCCAATTGATTAGTTGCAATAAGTGCACCACAGAGAAGAAAGCGGACCAATAAATTGTCAGTTTCCCCCTTGCTAAGGGGAGGAGGATATGGAAAAGGAGAGGAGTGCTTCAGCGGCAGAAGTCAAGCAATTAACACAATTTGCTCATTATCAGGGGATCTGTCTACACACACACACACACACACACACACACTTTTTCCATTTTGAAGCAATATGTCCTCTTTGTCAACAAAGTCTAAAGAAATTAAGAGATGTCAGTTCACAGTGGGGTCAGTAGAGAATGCTGAGCAGAGAACAGAGTCCAAAGAAACTCATACAACAGTGATCTTAAGGAATACAATCAGAGTAATGTACTATTCCATTCATCATCTGGTGTGCTCATCTAGCACGTCTCATCATGGCGCGGTAGCACATTTCATTACGGCTGAGCTGTATTCTATATATATTCTGCCTCGAGCGACACAGAAAGGCTGTGACAACCAATTCATACCACAGGTGAGAGCTAGTTTCAGCCATAACCCAGCTCCTATCGGTCCCTGACATAATAATGCATCCTAACGGCACATAGAAGATAACCTGTGATCAGTAACCACATTTTAACGGTAGCCCAAATATCAGCCTTTGTTTGTCATTCATAACGTTTCTCTGCCAAAGCAAATTCCGAAGTCGAGATAAACTGCAGTAGGAAGATTTATTTAAAAATGTAGAAAAATCTACTCGGCCTGCAGGCAAGTCCCAAGTGCGTGCATAGGTGCGTGTGCACAGGTGTGCGTGAACAGGTGTGCGTGAACAGGTGTGCGTGACAGAAAGAGAGAGTTTAGAAAGTAAAAGAATGAACGTGTGTGTGAGCGAGAGAGAGAGTGTCTCAATGTGTGGAGAAGGAGGTGCATGTCGTCTTGAGTTATGGAATTGAGAAGAAGAGGGCAGGAGAATGTTTCCTATTCATTAGCAGCCTGATTTGGGGCTCTCATATCCTCCGGCTTGACGCTAGTCCAGACTCTCTCTCCCTCTCTCTCTCTCTCTCTCTCTCTGATGCTAAATAACATATGCATTATTCAACACTCCTCTGTACTCGCTCTTCGCTTAAATATTAAACTTTGAAAAGTAGATTTATCTTTCAAAACCTATCCAAATCGTGAAGAGTCATCCCCCGATGTGCACACACACGCGCACACGCAAGATGGATATTCACCTACACAGATGAATGGGTTACAAAGAAATACACAGAGGAAAGCGTATCTATGTAACCCGGGTGAGAGGTACCCAAGGGTGAATGTAGGGCAGAGATCAGGCCTGACATTTAGAGGAGGCTGCAAGGGACCCAGACAGATGCTGCATATGCATATTCATACAGACATAGTAAATAGATTACAGTGTCTTTGAACAAATGTATTTTCGGACAGGGAGAGAACATTTATTTTTTTGTTATTTCTTCAAATTTTTCTTCTAGTTCTAATTTTTTCTATTAGTATGAAACCAATAGATTGAGGGAATGTTTACACAGCTTGGGGCACGTTTGTAAAAGCAAATGGACAGCAAATGTTGAAATCCTTGAAGTATTGGCGTTAACGATCACCTGTTTATGCACACACACCCTTTAGTCCTCATTGTTGTGTTGTACCGGATACCCATCTTTAAATAAATCATAGAAGTCAAAAGAAAGACACTAGATACAATACTTTACTTCGCTAAAAAGAAACCACACTTTGGACAACACAACACTAGTAAGCAAATAAGAGACACAAAGAGGTCTGAATGAGCAGAGAGGAGACTTGGTGAAAAGCATCACATCAGCGGTTCGCCCCTTCCAATGCACAAGAAACGCGTGGACGATGACGTCACCTGTTTACATAAAATAAACCTCAATAAAACTGTGAATAATGAAGCACAAATATTTGTTTTGTTTGCCTAAACATGCACAGAAGATGATGCACAAACACATGTGATCAGTTAAAAGTGATATGACGGGGTGCTGAGGATTTATTATGCGTGCAAAAACATGCACAAACGATGCACAAACGTATCGAAATACTTTTATTTACATTCTCATCCTATGGGGTGCCAACTTCACAGAGGTGTAGTTTACCCTCCACTCTATGGATTCATAGGGCAGGATAGTCTAGCGGTTAGGGTCGACTCCCACCAGGAAGGTCATAGGTTTGACCCCCAATAGGCCCGCCCTACCTGTAAGCATCCTTGGGCAAGATGCCTAACCACTACCTGCTTTTAAATACTGTAACTGTACTCACTGTAAGCGTCTGGTAAATTACACAATTGTTCTATAAGGCAAGCTTTGCTAATTGTTTATACCTCAATTTTTGGGGGCACGATAGTCTAGTGGCCTAGGTGTTGGACTCTCAGCTGAAAGGTTGTGGGTTCAAGCCCCAGAGTTGGCCTAGCTGTAAGCATCCTTGAGCAAGATGCCTAACCACTATCTGCTCCATGTAATAGCAGCATGTAATTGTAAGTCGCTTTGGATAAAAGCATCTTCTAAACCTAATCATAATTGATTCAAAAGATGCCAGAGTAATTATATTGGCAATTTCACACATTTGCAGTTGCTATAGTTGTGCGGCATTGGGGGAAATTCTTTTTCATATCAGAGCAGAACTGTAAAAAAGAGAATAGAGGAAAGAAATGGCCGATGCTCTCGGGGTATTTTCACATATAGGGCTCTAGTTTCTAGACGGCGTAAGGCCGGCGGTAGCGTTAACGCAGACGTTGGGCGCAAGGTTGTTTTTCTCTTGCCTAATTTCCCGTCGCGCAATGAGATCGCTTGCGCCGAAATGGGCGTGGGGGCGCAGTAGAGGGTGTGTCAGTCAAAATCAGGTGGCTCAGTGGCTAGTTTGGTCTCAAATAAAACTAAATATCGCACTAACAATATTTGGACCACGTCTTAGCGCAGACACAGGTGTTGTGTGTTAGTTTCGGGGCTTTAGGCGAAGGTGCACTAAGCACATACCTATCCAAAATCACACACGCCACTTTCGTGTATGTTATGTGATCTATTTCGTCAATAATTTTGACAATAAATGCACGTGTATTATGGTGGTATATTAGATGTGCCATATTTGTGCACTTGGCGAATGTGCACTTCCCGTACAAGGACATCCTTGTTGACATGGTCTCCAACCAACTGTCTTCCTATCTTTCACAACACAACCTCCTGGACCCTCACCAATCTGGGTTCAAGGTTGCACACTCCACTGAAACCGCTCTTCTCATGGTGACTGAAGCCCTGCACGCCGCTAAAGCCTCCTCCCTCTCCTCAGTTCTCCTAGACCTATCTGCAGCATTCGACACGGTAAACCACCAAGTCCTTCTATCGGCCCTCACTGAATTGGGCATTACCAACTCAGCACTCTCCTGGTTTGAGTCCTATCTGACAGATCGCTCCTATCGAGTCCTCTGGAATGGAAACCTGTCCAAACCCTGCCTGCTCACCACTGGGGTTCTGCAGAGTCTGCGCTGGGACCCTTACTCTTCTCACTGTACACTAGATTTCTTGGCTCTGTAATGTCTTCTCACGGATTGTCCTACCACTGCTATGTCGATGACACCCAACTCTACTCCCCCCATCTGACACGCAGATCTCAACCAGAATCTCTAACTTCCTCGCTGACATCAGTGCTTGGATGTCTTTGTATCACCTCAAGCTCAACCTTGAAAAGATAGAGCTAGTCTACCTCCTGGCAAAGAACTGCCCCCAAATGGACATGTCCATTACCCTTGAGAACACCTCAGTGTCCTCCTGTCCAACTGCAAAGAGCCTTGGAGTTGCCCTGGACAGTCAACTGTCCTGTGCAGCCAACATTGCCGCAACGACCCGAACCTGCACAAACAAAGCAGCACAGCTTCTAGTCCAAGCTGTAGTAATCTCACGTCTAGACTACTGCAACTCTCTACTCGCCGGGTACCTCGGCCACCGATCTTTCTACCTCATAGCACTAATCCCACTAACTATCCTTATTCTATCCCCCTTTCCTCCCTTTTAAAAAAAATGTAAAAAAAAGTAACTTCTTTCTACTCTGTTAGATCAGCTCTAAGAATTTTAAGCACGTTGCAGTTTAGCAATTATTGACTGTTTGACGAGTGAATGATAACTTTCGAGTATTGTAATTATTGACTGATTTGAGGAGTGAATGATAAACCTTTGAGTAATGTTGTGCAAATGCATAGGTAAAGTAACCTTGTTACATGATGCTGTCCTTATTCTAGGATAATGTTATCTGCTTGCAAAAACGGGTGTTTAACCAGTTCAACTGTTGACAAATGTACTAATTGTAAGTCGCTTTGAATAAAAGCGTCTGCTAAATGCTGGAAATATAAATGTAAATGTTGACATCTCTCCTCCCGGGAGAAGCTTTTCTGCCGGTCTGGACTTTCATCGTGGATAGCGAAATTGCCAGTTCACTGAGACAGAGAGCAAGCTGCTGTTAAAGGGAATGAGAAGAGCTGATTTGATTGCCGTAATTGAAGACAGCCCCCAACACTCCTAGTGATTATTTATTCACTCTAATACAACCCTTTTACAACAGCACTGCAGTTGCGCCCACTTACCACCGTCCTGAAATGAGCAAAAAAGTATTGGCCACACCTTAGATCGACTCGCGCCGTGCGCCTCCGCTTGCGCCTTGACCAGAAAACTAGGGCCCATAGTCCTTTTTAAACTAACCAAATTCAGTCCTCTTAAAGTGGACAAAAAAGTGTACGCCTAGTTAGGCTTGGCACAAAACAGTGCCGGGCATTGTTATGTTGAATTTCAATTGGCTTACTTAATGTGTCTAAAATGCACCCACATGTAATTTAATACAACGCCACTGTACTTTTTCCAGCAGAATTATCTAGTGGTTAGGGTGGTTGATTCCCATCTGAAAGGTTATGGGTTCAATCCCCAACAAGCCCAGCCTACCCTTGAGCAAGCTGCCCAACTCCTAAATACTATAGTATACTATACTATACATACAAATCTGTATTCTAAGTCGCTTAGGACACCTTTTTGGATAAAAGAGTCTTGTTGGTTTACATCTAGCAATTTGTATGGAATTTCAGGCCAACAAATGTTTATGTACTATGCTTGAAATGGCTTTTACTTTGGTTATGTTTGATCACGTTAATAGCACATCTTCTAACAAAATACATGTATGCTATATTTAAGTGCCTAATGTCAGATGTTTTATTAGTTTGACAATTATTAAGGGATATATTGTGCTGATTTCATTATCATCACACCAAAACCCACTGTGTGTGCTGTATATTACATCTGACATGACAGAGTTTGAAAAGAAAAGGTGCTATTATCCTTGGTTACTCTACCATGAAAGCATTCATCTTTCTTTTGTGATTTGACATTGGTGGTTGGTAATAACCACAAAAATACCCATGGTTTTCCTACTTCATTTCCTCTCTCCTTCGATTCTGCACACAGGATGATAGCTAGATTAGATTCTCCTATTGTTTGCCTTCTCACTCATCAGCTGAAACCTGGAGGTCAGGGTCTGTAAGCTTCTATTTATTAGCCGCATTGATTCCAGAGCAGTTGGCTTCAAGAATGGGGGGATAAACTAAATGCTCCTGCTTTCATGTTTCCAGAGAAATTATCTGTTTGTGTCTGCAATGGTAAATAGAGTGGGCTTAAATCAAACTCACGTCAATAGTATTACCCAGGTATTTCTCTTAAATAGTTTAATGGGAATGCTAAAAACATACTATTTACACTATGTACAAAAAAAGGTGACATACCTGTTAATGGTAATTCATTCAGTATTGCTAAGAAACATGTTAACAGGAAATGCTTTAATTTTGATGTGTTAGTAAGTAACTGCGGAGAGTGCATGTTGCTAGCTTCAGTATTGTCGTGAACTCCAGACAGCAGAGTAACAAGTTTTGTCTAATAGAATTTCTTTGTAATGCTGCAGCATACTGTTCTGGAAAATAGTTCAGATGTAGTTCCGTTTAAACTACATTCCTCGTGGTCATCATTTGAAGCTTCCACTATACAACAACCCAGTAGGTAGAAGAATATTTTCAAGTGTGTCGTGCCTCAGCATCTCTCTCTCTCTCTCTCTCTCTCTCTCTCTCTCTCTCTCTTTTTCTTTGAAACATCATTTACTCCAAAGCAGATTTTGAAACAGTTTTTGCAATAGGGGGTGACTCATCAAAGGCAATGATCAGTACATGTGGGCACCATTGAAACCACAGCTTAATAAAGAACAGTTGTGACAAGTGATGAACTACTACTAGACTACTAGGCTACTCTGTGCAACACACAAATCTTCCTAATACTTTCCCTCCCACCCACACACACACAATGGGAATGCACTTTCTTGCCTCTTGCATCTTCTACATCTATCTTCAAACCCAAATGACAAATGTCACTGATGAATAAAGAGTTCATTGGTCTCTCAGTGCCACTCCAACTGACAAAACATCAAGTGCACTTATCACTCTGCACGCATCCTTTGATTAGCACATGCAGCTCAACACCTGGCCAACGCAACTATGCATAATTTATCCCAAATTACACATGGTAAGTTAAGACACCATCATGACTAACATAGTATCAATAGATGTTTGAATGGATGGATGGATGTTTCATAAAAAATATTTTTTTATAACAGGCCTATAGTTTATAATTTGCTGGATAGCAACAGACACTCACCTCAAATGTCAAATGTTTCCTAAATGGTTGGACCAGAATAGTTACTTTATGAAAACCTATTCGGTAAACAGTTTCCGATATTATGCGTTATTTTGTCAAGAAGAATGGCTGTGAAACCTTAACGCTTCCGATTTCATTCAGTACTTTTTCAATATGTAATTATAAAAAGGAAAATAGAACGGAGGAGCTATATAGGTTGACAATTATCGACAGATATAACCGTAATCCAGTCTTACAGTATTACACAGTGTGAAACCTGAATGTCCTTGGAAGAAAGCATGTTGTGCAAAACACACTTGGTTTTAGATGACATGTAATCCAACACCAAGTGTATTTTGCAAATCATGCACGATTATGAAGACCCATTGTCTATAAAGCACCAATGCACTACATATTGGTAGTTACATATGGTGCTGGATTTGAGACGGCAGGTTAGAGCAAAACATTTTGCGGTAGCATAAGAAACACTGCAGGATGGAAGGGCTTCCTGAAGGTGGCGCCGTTCAAATGCTATTTCTCTTCTTCATGTTCATGTTTTTTTATTAGCTTGGTAGAAACTCAATGGAGCTTGTCTTCACGCCCCCACACTAGCACAGAGTCTGGATTTTTTAATGAAGCACTACACATTCTGTTAAATGGGCCAAAGTTATCTTTACATACATTTTGTGATTGTAACTGGATTTAAAATATTAATTAAACAAGTCTTAACATTTATGCACACAAAGATACACATGTGCTATCTGTCAGCAGCGCGGCATAAAAGCCTGTACACTTACTAGCTAAATTAATGTTTGCATCCATATCAGAACAAACACATCACCAGTACACTGAACAGCTGGCCGTCTCCACTATCAACAAAGACAAATACTGGTATAAATGAATATTAATGTATATCAATTAGCATTAGCATTGTTGCTAATGTCCCAATGGACAGCCACATTAACTTGAGCCACGTGTGGGGCTCTGGGTTTTGGCTCATCAGTCCATCTCAAGCAAACACAGGTGAATAGACACTCGTCCTCAGAGACCACAGCCTTTTGTATCTTAGCCATGGCAGCAGCTTGCTAGTCCTAAAGGAACAGCTTGCATATGGCTGTGTGTGATAGTTTGTGTGTGTTTTCCTAATGATTTGGCGGCGGATTGGGGACAGAAACAGGCGATCATCAACACTTAAAGTGGGCAAGAAATTAAACCGTGTATGCGTTCTTAAAGCTCAATATGCTATTTGGCATTAACTAGACAGATTACCAGGTTATTTTTGTGCCAAACCTACACAATGTGACCTCTCCGAATGCATTTTCTAATATGATTTAGTTTCCATTACTGTAGACAAAAAGTTCAGATGAGAAGATATGGAATATGATAAGATATGGAACTCATTAGCATGGTACAATCCGCAGACAGCAGACACATTTATTGCTTGCTAACATATTTTGTTATTTTTTTACTCTTTGATTACTGAAGTGGCTAATCTATTGCAAACAGCGTCAGACAAACTATTCTTCACTGCACTCAAACATTTGTGTTAAGTTTATTTAATGACTATTGACTCAAATAATTAATTGTGAGTGTGCTTTGTGTACAACATGTGATTAAAATATGCATTTCATTTGCATAATTACATCGCAGCAGAGTGGGGCCTATTGTTCTGATCCAATCTAAACTACTCCAATACCGGAGCTTTATGCACTAAAGAAGACTAATATGAAGTCACACAAATGGATTGTGTACAGTTTTCTCATTTATACACAATTATAGACCAGCCTTTCAGAAATGCAAAAGCCTATTTCATACTGACATTGTTCAGCATAAATGGTTTATGGCTGTTTTCTAGAGCTAAAAAGCACTGTAATGAGGAGGGTGTAGTGAATGAGGAGCAGATAAAATGACAGAATAACAAGTGAGTCTTCTTTAAGTGACAAGTTTGACAGAAAATGGGATATGACATTTAGACAACTTAGGAAAATGTTGAATGGATTTTGTTTCACAACTAAAATATCTCAAATTAAGTAACTGGTTAATGTTCTAAATTATATTCATTTAATGTAGCAAGTAAAATAAGTACATAAAAATCCATCAATTCAGATCAAAGGGTAATTAACACCCATACATGAGGTGCATATGAAATAAAAATCCATTGTTCTTAGCGACCATGCTTCATAATGTTAAAGAACACTAAGTGTCAATAAATACTGTACTGACATTACTTCATTATAAAACCTTTCCCCCAAATTGATTGACAGTGAAAATATGCGCCACAAGGAGATGACATGTCTTGATGTCCTTATCTAGGCTCCACACCTGCACATTCAGCGTATGGTTCCCTGTGTGCTCCTGGCCAGGTGAGTGCCAGGCTTTTCTGGGCGTGCCAACTCAGCTGCCAAATCATCTACCTTGGGGAATGTTGGAGAGGAGCCCACAAAAATTGCATTTCCTGTGTGGGCTATTGGTCAGGGTCTGGCATGAGCCAATAAGTAGAGGAATGACTGAATAGACGAAAGGAATGATGCATCATACAGGACTCAAACGCCATCCATCAGGTCTGTCAGCACATTCACATTCTGAGGTGCACCAGGACACAAAATGTCCATAACTTCCACGAGTAGCCACGGTGAAAGTCCTATCTATCTTTGTTATTTAAACGGTTTGATTCGTTTGTTGTTGTTTTTTTTTAACTTTTTTTTCCGCAAAAATACACTGTTGACAAAAAGAAACCCCTTTCTGAGCCACGTGTTAAAAACATTCAACAGCCTAATGCTAATTATACTGATATATTACTAGTTTTGAAAAACCCTAAAACAAAAACAGTCTCACTACGGAGTGACATATTTAAAGAGGCGAATACAATACATGGTGGTTGGTTTGAAAAGGCCTTTATCCCTGAGGTGGAAATGTAAACGCTTAGTCACTGCTCATCAAAAACAAGCTTTTAATCGCCCAAATCAGCAGCATAGGACGATATCTGCCTGGCTTATCTTTCATTTGAGACAGGATATCAGATTAAGTCGATACAGGGTCTTTTTCATTATAGTCGCCGTCTGCGGATCCTCCTTCCTGTTCTGTGTAGAACCAGGGCCGAAGAGGTCAGAGATAACTCCCAGCCAGCCTCACAGAGACACAGGGAGATTCCTGAAGAAAGACTAATGCGTTGACGTATCGTTTGTGCCAGGGCCTGTCCGGCTGCCCGCTTTTCAGTTACCCACCACGGCTCCTCTTAAACACATAACATCTTCTGAATTCATCGCTTCACTTACGACACGCAACGATATTGCATCTTCTTCCCAATGACGCCTCTTCTCTGTCAGTTTCTGCTCCGTCTTCTTCTCTGCGCTAATGCTGCCTTTTACCCTCTCATTTCTCACCCGTCTCATCTATTTTGCACAGCAAATGCCATCTCCAACCTAGATTCATTATTTGGTTCTTTCCAAAACACTCTCTGGCACCCAACATAATACGTGAGCACAAACAGCCAATCGCTCTCCTCCCCTTTTCTGTGTCTGTTTCTCCTCCGCTCATTCCCTCTAATACTGTTGAATAATGGAGAGGCTGCATGCAGTAGTCGTGCTGTCACTCAGCCAGCGAGAAGAAGGACGCCTGTGGTGAATACATATGTGTTTGTGTGTGTGTGTGTGTGCCGGCCTGTCAGTCTGCATGCTGAATATTAGCCTTGAGGGCACAGCCTTTATACCGCCTGTTTGCCCCTCCCACTACCACTAGGACACACACACACGCGTGTGCGTGTTTGTCCTCCCAGTCATGGTTATAATTGGTGTTTGTTAGTTGGTAGATGTCTCAAGATGGCATAATACAACTTCGCAGCATGACACTTAGATTGTGTGTTGTAGTATTTTTTAATTAGTGTTTCAAACTAGGATATACTGTATGTGAAACTGCGGTTGTATGTGTATGTATACGCTTTATGTGTTTGTTTCCTCCTACAGCTGTCAGGGACCCCCTGTGTTGCCAGTCAGGTATGTGTGTGTGTGTGTGTGTCTAATTAATGTAGTTAAATCAAAGTCATAGGACTTTGATTTAACTAGCCTACCTACACAACTTGCTTATTTCTCTGTTTACACAAATACAATTAAAACGTAAAAAAATGAATAAATAAAACTTATACGTCAAATCTATAGAAAACTAAATTTCAGCATATTATCAGCAGGCACTGCTGAGAATATGTGACTAAACATATGATACCTTATCATATCCATACCTTATAAGAGGTATGGATATGGTTATTAATGATTCACTTTATTGTTTGTATTGTGTGTGTGTGTGTGTGTGTGTGTGTGTGTGTATGTGTGTGTGTGTGGGGGGGGTGGGGGGGTGGATGGGTGTGTGTGTGTGTGTGTGGGGGGGGGGGGGGGTGGATTGGTTTTTTTTTTTGTTTTTATTTT
>JAOEHI010003676.1:0-17941 GCA_025447815.1 Percopsis transmontana | reverse complement strand
CCCCCCCCCCCCCCCCCCCCCCCCCCCCCCACCCCCCCCCCCCCCCCCCCCCCCGCACCCCCCCCCCCCCCGCCCCCCCCCGCCCCCCGCATCGGTGTGTGTGTGTGTGTGTATTTTAGTTTGAATGTGTGCAAAAAATGCAAATCATACTAGCGTTGGGCTTTAATGGAAAATGTATTTCTGGCAAGTTTGTCATTGAATTGTTTTGACAGCCACGTCATACTGTTTATGAAATTGAATTGAACATCCGAATATTGAAAGAAGCTAAAAGCAGACAAGCAGATTAATTGGCTTTATTGTGAATTAGCTTTCCTTGTCTGTAGGGCTAACTCAATGAGCTCAATGAGCGTATATGGCAGTAGAATCCTATTGAGCTGTTCTTTCGTCAAACCGGTATGTTTATGTCATTTAACATGTTTCCCAGTGTGGGTTGTTTTTTTTCCTAAATAGTGGCAAATAATTAACGAATTCAAGCTGGGACGAAAATCTGTTCACTATAGTGACCACACACACACACACACACACTTGCATTCTAGCGCTCACATTACCAATGCAGCGTGGTCCACAGTCACTGTCACTGCTGTGTTGCCAGGGACATTTGCTGGTGGGGAGAGTGACCAGACTCCCTCGAGGGCCCGGTTCGCCGGGGGCTCTCAGTACCCGCTAATTATTCTTCACACCTAATCTGAGAAGGAGAAGGAGGAGAGACTGATAAGAGAGAAGCGAGGGAGAGATGGTCAGGAGAAGAGAAAAAAAGAGAGAGGAGGAGATTAGCGATTGGGCGAGCGGTGGGACTGGTGCGTTTTTACTGGAACAATGAGTCTCATGTAGCTGCCACCTGTCCTGTGGCGTCCCGTCTGTTGTTCTCAGCGCTGCCCACAGGACAACTGTGCCTGTGCAGTGCTGAACCAGTCCGCTTGGTGTTGGCCAGAACGTGTTTCACTGGGCAGACATTAATAATAGGCAGCCGTGTTGGCAGAACAATACCTAAATGCACTTGTCATCTGTCACTGTAATGCTTTTTGGAAAATAGAATACAATTATTTGATTCCCATTTCTCGGGTAAATCTGGCTTTTGCGAGGCAATAGGCTTTCAGTTGGCTCTCTTGTAGGTACTTTTTGCAACCCAGAACACTGGTGTTGATGCGTCCTCCTTAGCTTTTTATCTTTAACTATTGGTGGTGTCTTTGTTTTGGACCTGCCGGTTACGGTCGAGCACTCTCGCAGTCTCACATAGGTCCTACTAATACAACTCAGACGGTGGTTGACTTCCAAACTTTGAGGAGAAAGGGGCTGCCAATGGTTTTGGTCAACGTTTTTAAGAGTGGCAGGGTGGCTTGTTGAGGGGAGGCTGGTGGAGGATGTACGTCTTTTTTATGTTCAGGGATAGACCCAATAGCCCGTATGCCCCGACGAAGGCAGTCAGGATGCTGGGGAGATCTCCTGCGGAGTGTGCTACACTGGCGTTGTCTGCATACCTACTGAGGTTGAAGAGCACTGCCAATTGTTCACTACACAATTTGAATTCCCTGTGGAAGGTCTTGGCCAATGAGGTGGAGTGTGGCCACAATAAAAAACTTCCAAATTGCTGGGTGCAACGATACAGCCCTGTTTGACCCCTGTCTCCATGGTAAAGTAAAGCAACATTGATTCTTTTGTCATTAAATCAAGCTATTCATACATTTAGGAATAAGGTTGGTCCCCATTGTCACCTGTTTAATATAGGTCTGTTTTTTATTTTCTCTGGATTTCAGTGGTCTTAACTTTCTTACCATGGGTGACAAGAGTGGATTTTATATTCCCAGTGTGTTGTGCTAGGAAATTATGCTTGTCTGCTCCATTGTCACCCTTGTGTGTGTTTAGTCAAAAAGTTCTTTCATCTACTTGTAGCGTCTCTAAAACACATTGACTCCTTAAATAAAGCAGCTTGTCACACACACTTGAGAGGAAATGTCAAGTGTGTCTGTTTGAATGTCAGGGAGCTTAAAGCCCTACTTCTTCACTCAGACTCATGAGATGAAAGCCATTAGTCTGTTCTCATTTTCAGTATAACACAATCAAGCCATCACAATAATCACTTAAAGTGGATTGAAGCTGTTGGGTGTAAAGTCTGATAAACCTGCTCTTTTAAACAGGGTATTTCTATATAGTATGTACTGTACGTGCATAGCTCATCACAATTAGTGCTCCAGTTATCAAGAAATCCCTCGTTTCAGAGGAACTACTTTGAGCCAACCTTGCTCTGCCCCCTAATTGGTGAATAAACCTGCTTTATTTTCTTGCAATATGCAAGAGAGCAGCTTTCTGAAAGCCGCTTTCTGTCTCCGTCACTCTGACACACACTGTTCAACCTTGGATGACATCCCAAGACATCCAGGGGAACTTGCCAATGAGAAAATTCCTTCTGGAGATTCTTCTGTCCCAGCAGCATATGGACACATGCTTACACTCCACCTCTTTCATACTCCCTCATTCCCCCTTATCCTCAATCAACCTCCCTCTCTCCTTAACCCGCGCCCTCCTAAACTCCTGAGGTGGGCCCATAGCACGACCGTAATTACAATCCAACACACGCCCTTTGCTCATACGGTGCCCTAAACTACTAAGTCCCCACACAAACGCCTACATTCATTATCCGGACGCCACTAGAACTCTGTGACACCCTCATATTCAACACACACACGCCTATTCTTCTTCGGGTGTATTGTCCCAGAAGGCTGGCTCATGGATGCGAGCTTCGGGGAGCTGGGGACAGGGGAGTGGCTGGTTGCTTGGGATGGCTGGCTAAATCGTGGCGGTATTAATTATGCTGGAGAGCTCTCTGTCATCTGTGGGCATTAGCTGGCTCTGATTCTGCAAGCTGGTGCTGGCTATGGTTTGCGTGTACGAACAGCTGATGTTTGTGTGGTGCCGGCTATGTGTGCCTGCGTGATGTTGACTTGTAGAATGAGATACATCATACGCAACTCTGGTGGTTGTTTGCAATATGGATGTGAATGAACACAATCAGATGATGAAAATATGAATAACTTGACAAATTGATAGTAAATTGATCGCAGACTAATGCTTTTCCCTCCAGGCTAACGCATAAATCAAATGTCATTTGGAATCCTAATGCAGCCAGATGGTGTGTACTTTAGACTCCATCTTCTGCCAACTGATGTTGACTGTAAGCCTACTGCCTATTTCATTGTGCATGCTGTTTTATGTGTGTCCTTTTTTCAAGTGCACATATTCGTGCATGCATTTGTCTCCATGTAGATTGTACTGTAAAGTAAATTGGTATTTATTTAGACACACCGTGTACTCTTATCCCAGTCTTAGAGGAAATCTGGCAATATTAATACAAAAAAGATAGCTAGCTTACAATCCACAAACAAATCCTGCTATTTGGCCCTCATTCTTTTTTTCTCCCCTGAGGTGGCAGCTTCCCACCCTGGTACACATTGTGAATTTGGGATGTACAGCAGGGTGTAAAAACACCAGGCCGCAGCATACACACTACATAAATCCTATCCAGCGCATAAGCCATTTCTCCTACTGGCACTGGAGCAAGTCACTACTGTACACAGCCCTTTTTCTTTTTTTTTTTTACAAGAGGAAGAAAAACGCCGCAGTTTATGCTGACCCAGGTCTGATCAGAAATGATGTATGGCAGGCACAACTAGCACAGAACTATAATCGCCTGCCCAGGGCTTTTAATACTGTTTCTCCCTTTCAATTCGGAGGTCCATTACCGGCAGGTTAAAGACATCATTAAACTGGTGTTTCCTGAAGTGCCTCTTGCTCCCTGTCAAAATAACATATGATGCATTGACAGAATTGATTTTAAACGGCGACCAACAGCGTGCCTTGAAATACTATGTGCGCTTGCCGTGCCAGCATCTATTTTCATTATGCACTGTGTCGCGTCACCAACAAATCTTTCTTTTGCCTCGGTCAGAACATTGGCGATTTGTCATTGCGGTTTTCTTTTCTGTTTTCTTCCACCCATTTGTCACAGTCCGAAGGCTCATTGGTGGCTGCTACAGAAGCTTAACTTCACCCGTTTCTGCCCAATTACAGTATATGTTGCTCATGTATGAATTTCTGTGCAGTAATGACACAGGTTTGATCAAAGGCCTGGCTCTATGTGTGAACGTTACCATGTAGGCTAATGATGAACCTACTGTAGATGGACCTCCTCTATCTCTACTGGGTTATCCGCAATGAACTAGCCATGGAAATCACAACAGTAATAGTGCTTGCATGTGTGTCTGCTCTTATCATCAAACCTTCCCCAGACATGCTACTGGAAATATATACCCTCTAGCTATATTGCATTAGACAGCAACTGCTCAGCTTAGCTCTCCTAACATAAAAACGTAATAGAATGACCTAGAGCGATTTACGTTCAAACTAAGTCTGTAGCGGAGTATGGTGGGATAATGAATGTTAATTAATTAAGGAGTTATCAAGTGGAGTTTTAGCCCTGGAGCTGTATGTTTTAAGACCAAAATAACCATTTGTTGATATTATCTGGTTACTTTTTGGTAATGGATACAATTTATTGGAGTTTTTATGATGATAGATGTTGGCTGTGAATAACATCTCTGTGAGGTTCAGTTTAGGCGCTGTAAAAATGGTTTGTACTCTTTTTATGGGTCGGTTGGCCTCGGGCGTCATTAAAAATGTCTATGTGCAGCAACGCATGCTGGGAGCTTCTCCGATGGCAGCCATTGATCCCTGACACCAGCGACATAACATTGCCTAATGAATTCCCATAACACAGTAAGAGAGATTAGAGAGAGGGAGGGAGAGAAAGATTGTGTGCATAGAGGCCTGGGTTATTAAAGACACGGATGAAATGCTATTGTTCCCTCTTCCTTCTGGGAGTTTTGGTGTCTTTGTGAAGCAATGCCAGTTTCCTTAGCCAAACCAAGTGCTGTGGGGGAGTGTATTTGTGTGTGCGAGAGAGAGCGAGAGAGAGAGAGTTAGAGAGAGCATGGAACTTTTTAAAATGTGTGTCTGTGTGTGTGTGTGCGCGCGCCTATGTTTCAGGGCATGCGCTTAATTATGCTTCCACTGCAGCACAAAGCAAAGGGTGCGAGCCATACCCATGCCAAGCCATGCTGAACTAGACTGAACCAAGCATGGGTCTGCCCTGCTCAACGCGCTTTGCGGTTAAGCTCTGGCTAATTGGACCAAAGTCTGAGGAAAAAGCCCCTCTCCAGCTGTGATGAGAACTACACTGGGATAAGATGGGCAGACAGACAGTTAGAAGGGAGGGAGGCAGTGAGAGGGAGAGACATAGAGATAGATTTACATGAGCCCCCTTTTGGATCAATACCGTTTTGTCCCCCCCCCCCCCTTATTGTGTTTTTTTTCTTCCCCTGGCTATTTTGTATGCATAGACTTTTTTATTGGCTCAACTGGAAGCAAAGCCCAGATGTTGCATTCACTGGGTTGCTCTCTCCGAGCTAAAGCAATGTCTAAAGGGACTATCAGCGACTCCGCGGTGTGGCCCGCTAAGCAAAAGTGCCTTGGAGAGAGGGTCCGCGCCGCTAACTGCAACATGCATATCTGCTAGTCTGTCAATTTAAAGATAGGGATTGGGCCACGCAGCTCTGCCTCCCGGGTTGTTTTTAGCAGTGGGGGGCCCTTGAGGGTGGCACAGTACAGGATGTAACATAATTGCATGTCTGTCCTGTGGTTTACTGTTCTTCACGTTTCTCTCACTCTCTGTTCCTTTTTCCTGGCTGCATCTCGTATGTTTACTGACCATATATTCTTGTGCTATTTCACTTTCACATTACCCACAATGTGAAACAACCTAAAAAATGTTTAGTCTACATTGTGGCTGATGCATCAAAGAACACTGTTGCCCACGCTATATCCTAAGTGCCTCGGTTGCTAACTCAAATATCATAATTTCAGAGAGAAAGGTAGCCTAACATATACTGTAGCTCTAGTCACACACTGAAAATAGCAGGTGGACGTGTTGTTACAGCTAATTGCATGTTCTGTCTGTGCGTATTTGTGTGTGTGGGGGGAGGGGGGGGGGAGACACACACAGGATGCGGGCATGACACACAGGTGCTAGCTAGCTGCTGTCTCCCTGCCTCTCATTCAGCTGTCTAAGGAGCCACGCGGGGAACAGAACAGCAAGCACTCCACATCTCCACAGCCCTTGACCTTTCTCACCAGCCAGGAGGGGGGACCCCCCTGTTTACAGAGAATGCAGGATTCCTCAGCGTGTGATAATACAAGCATAAATAGACCATGGTCGTTGCCGAAGGCACAGTCAAGGTGATGAAATTTGGAGGCTGAGAATCAACGTGCTATGTTTGACCAGTGTAATGTTGTGTGTCACGCATGACTTTTGACCCAACACAAAACAAACGTTATGGTTTTCAAGAGAGCCAGTCCCCCTGCCGGTTTCATTTCCTGTGGCAACCTGTGGAGGTAACTAGTCACTTTGCGCGACAGTCCGACGAATAACAGAGCACTGTTATCTAGTTGAACTTACCCCGGGGACACGGCAGGAGGAAAATAAATAGGGAAGGCTGCATGCATCAATAAAACACAACACAAGGAGAGGCATCTCTTAACCTAGCATTTAAACTACAAAGGTACGGCTGGTTGAAGAGATGATCAAAATTAAACTGTGTATTTTGTCTTCTTATCCTACTCAAACATCCATTCAATGAGCTATATTATCCTTCATTTATGTTGTATTGCTATGGTAAGATGTGCTTTTCAGTCAATCAATTTATGCCTTTTAATTTTCTATACATCAGAACCCAATTAAAAAATAGACAAACACAATGAAAATAGGCAATTCAAAAATACAATTGTGTAAAAACCTTGTGTAATTTGTTGTAGCATTTAACAACAGGTAGACATGGAATTTAGAATGTGTGTGTGTCTGTGTGTGTGTCTCTGCCCATTTGGCATATGAAATAGCCCAGGTTCTGAAATAGCAGTCCAGTTTCCTTCCAAGCAACCTCCATTCCCAAATGAGTAGGAACAAACTATCTTACTGTAACTACACACACCAACTGTCTGCCCTTTACAAAGAAACACCAGCCTCTACAAAAAGGGTCAGCAGACACATTTGAATGCATTTGCTTTTCATCTGCAGGCAAAATATAAAAAAGCCCAATAGTTGCCGTCCCTGCCCTTGTAAGCTTTTGTCCATGCACGCGTCCATCCATCCTGAATGAGGTTGCTCTGCCAGATCTGGGTTCTTAATTAGCCGTAGTGGGACCGCACCCCGGCCACTTGCTTATGCCTCCCATCACTGCTTCACTGCTGGGCAAATGTCCTCTAGTTGCTGGGCATATTCCAACTGAAGGTGGCACACACATATTTTGCATGGTCTTCAATTGGAATACAGTATACAATACATACAAAACAGACAGGGGGTGCCTGCCTGGTGTATATTAAAGTCAAGGCTGCGCGGGAATGAAACGGAGAGGCTGGTGGCGTTGCAGGCAGTTTAGCCATACAAGCAGTGCACATTGGAGTTTCTTTTACACATGGAGGAGAAGGAAAGGAAGGTATTGCTAGCTAAACACACGGTGACAGCAGTCATAATAACAGGCAGCCTTATTCATTATTAACTTCCCAATCGTATTGTTTCACTTGTCTGTTGGTACGGCACTGTTACAATTAAAATACATGAATTGCTATTCCTGAATATACTGTAATGACAACATATTAGCCAAGCCATTGATATTCTGCTACATACCGTGGAATACTGTACTGCACATGCGATTGGACAGTTGTGTGGGTTTAGTCAGGACTCAGTATGACCATGCTGGTCAGGAAAACACAGAAATACCACCCATAGGCCCCCAGCCCTGCCACCAGGCTGCCCTCCGGCAAACTGCCCGCCGGCATGCTGGTCTACTTTGGGCTTTAAATGTAGGCACAGATACAGAAACACACAGACACACACCATAGGTAATTGCCTGTCTGGTGACAACAGAATCTCTCAACTGGTGGGGTGATCAATCTTACAGGGGCAGGTAAACAAAACCATTCTTCTGTCCTTTAAAGCGGTCTATCTGCCCTTGTTAAGAAACACATCTCCTTTAAATGGACAAATGAGGGGGGCATAAGCCCAACTAGCATTAGAATAGATCCCTATTGATCAAAAGACGCTTTTTTCCCATTTTGGTTTGCTAACTGCTGTATCATATATCAAGCCTATCATGTCTGACTGCTGACTGCTTGTTACAGACATGATGAAGAGATGCACCACAGACACATTAATTAGGACTCATCACTGGCGCACACTGAGGAGAGAATCGGCTTGGTACTGTGTGTGTGAGCGCGCGTGTGCACGCATTCACATACATCCATCTACACAGTATTAATATAGATTATGGATTGCGGTTTCTGGGAAGTATTTCTCCGTGCATGACATCCAAGTGTGTATGTGTGTGCGTTTGTGTGTTCACTCACTGTATATGGAGACACACAGAGTGGAGCCATGACTTCGGTTAACAGTAAACACACCATTGAGAGCTCATTAGAGTATAGTTCTCGTCTTCTCGCATCACTGTTCCAGTGATGGGGCTTTAGCTCCAGCCTTATCTGGCAGACAGCAACAAGCTAATTAGCGGCTAGCGCTCATTACAGTCAGGCTAGTGAGCAGGGCTCCTCTCCAGCACATCATCTGTAGGCTGTCAGAAACCCAGCATGTATGTTACAGAAGCAAACGGATGCAAACTGAAAGAGGCTGTGTTAAGTGCCTTGCTAAATACACAAGGTTAGCTTCCATTTATTCAGGACCTATTGAAGATTCACCTGGGGGGGTTCTAACTGTCTTGTCTGAGGTGTTTAAGTTGTCTGACATTCTGAAGGGCAGTTTCTATTAAATTTGAATAAAATGTTGAGTTTTATCATTGTTCTTTTGTCTGTAGGCTTGCAATGCTATTGGCCAGTCACACCACAGGTTGCAGATTTCATTTTCAAAGTAGTGTGATCTTATGAATGAATAGTTATTTCATAACTATTCATTTAAACATTATACAACTTATTATTATTCAATGTAAGCATTACAGAAAATTAGACAAAACCAAAACTATAGTTTATAGTCCGAGTCAAGCTCAAGACTCTGAGGGTGTTGAGATTCAAGATCGAGACATTCCAAGATCAGAACAATTCCAAGACCAGACATTCCAAGACCAGAACAATACAAGTCAATTTTAAGACCATGACTTCTCTGCATCCTCTGTTGATGTTTACGTTGTGCACTGCCATTTTGCCACATTTAGACAAATGTGAGAGTAGAAATGGTTTTAATTCAGACATTGAAAGTGTAGTCTTGACACTAGTCTTGTGAACGAGACCTTCTACAGTACTACAAACCGCTTATCATCATTTAAGGCTGACCCTGCTCCTCTGCTTAGAAACCACTTGTATGGGACAAGCATTCAATTTATTACTCCATCCATCCATCCACCTGTCCTTCATATGTCCTACCGTATCAATGTTTTTTATCATAGGCTGAGCAAAGGCTTATTTCAGTCTAATACAGGAATGTGCTTAATTCAAAGCTCTTACAGGAAGTCAGGGAGACAGAGCACTCAGTCATTTTCTGGCAAGAGGCACGTGGTAACAATATGGGCTTCACTAGCAGATTTTGTCTCATTATCTTCTTCCAAATCTGATCATATCAAACACATTTTTCTTTGTCTGAAAATTCTAGCAGAGCAGCGGTTTATAATTAATATTTTTATTTATTAAATTATCATTAATAATCAAGTGAAATTCATTGCCCCGGGGTCAGCCAAATGTAAGGATTTAGTGCTCTCACACTCAGACCCATGATGACATCAAGTCAAGATCAAGAATGGGTGGCAAGGCAAGGTGTTTGGGTACTGTGGTGACTTTACACTGCAGTAATAGCGGAAGGGAACACGTTTACTTGCTTTGACCTTCCCTCAGACTCTTTCCGTTTACTGTACATGATGTGGAGTGGTTGCACCCTGGTGCTTGTGCGAGAGGTTGCACTTTTAGTTCTTAGTTTTTGGGATTTAGTGACTTGCACATGGACACACATCGCAGCTTGAAGCAGCTGCTGAAACCCACACCATCCTAGGTGTCTTTGTTGTCTATCGTAATTGCATCCCTCATTAAAAGTGAGTGAAATCCAAACCAAGGATCTGACAAATCAGTCTTGTTTTCACTGAGAGAAGAAAACAGAAATAAAGCAAAGTACAGAAAATGTGGCATATAATGATTCTAGAGGCTTTACCAGGCTGTGTTACCAAGCAGTACCCCCATTAAAGCAGCTGTATCAGAAGGCTGGACCAGAGCAGTATGCACGGGGCTAGCTCCCTATGTTGAGAAAAAGGAAGCCTGCATCCTTAATCAAAAAGGCTATTCATCACAGGGGCTACATCCACCGTAATGATGTGCACGGATAAGGAGATAATAAGGTAAATGAGAGTTAAAATAATACCATAGCCGCCATGGTTCACACACTGCTGCACTGCTGATAAATGATACAGGCCTCTCTTTTGCCTTCTGCTGTATCTTCCTGCAATTCTTTCCAAATCCTAGTGCCCACAGAAGCCCCTCGGATCTTCCACTGACATCAAGAGGAGTGAGGAATGTGGGGCGCTAAAAATAATATATATAAATAATATATCATTACCAGAATGCAAACATGCAGGCAAACAGAGATTGCTAGGGAAGGTGTGCGCGTGCACACACGCACACACACACACACACACACACACACACACACATACACACCTGTTGCAGTTGGCAGATGTTTTGTGCCCAAGAGAACCGATGGTAACAGAACAATAACCAATTAAGGAGTGATTGAGAAGGCGAGGGGCCCCGGAAGTTCAAGGAAGGATTCAGTCAATTAGTCAAACGCTCCATTAGGAGACGGTCCAAAAGCCTTGTAGGTCCTATCATACACGGCAATCTACTATGATTACCGTGTGGCTTCACCTTATTCTGTATGCAAATTAAAATAATCTATGACTCATAGAAACAAATGCCTTTATTGCTGCTAATTATCACTGATTGAAGTAATACAATGATTAATAAAGCTTTTCGTAATCTGGTATCTTGGTGTGGTATTTACACCAGCGTCAACAACAGTGCCTTTAAAGAGCAGCGGTCGGTCCACGAGAGAAGGCAGGCAGAACTAAATAACACTTGCCCTCAATATGGACCTTGCAGTTCAGAGCCTCTGTGTTTTAAATTTGCATTACCTCTTGTTTACTTTTGGTGTCGCCAAAATTGCCTAAACTGGAATGTGACTGAAAATGAATTGATTGTAGCTTAAATGTGCGAAATTCATGACAAATTCATCACAAATAATGCAGTAAATGAGTGTGTTGTACAGACATAATGTATGTACTGTGCTCTAATTTCTGTTGAATGGAGGTGTCAGATTGTTCGTCATAGAATTAACTTGATGTTTAGTTTCACAGTGGTACATGTAGCAGTGTAGCACATACTAACTGCACACGCACACACACACACACACACACACACACACACACACACACACACACAAGAAAAGATACAGATACCTGTGACTTCACCCAATCAAGCACCGTTGACCTTATCTTAACATATGTAGTGTTTAGGTACGCAAACACACACACACACACACACACACAAACACATACTGTGGAATCTGCTGAATCCTGGGGCAAAGTAAGGAACACACACATACAAACACACGCGCGCGCACCCCCCCCCCCCCACACACACACACACACACACACACACACACTTGCTCATGCATAAATCATGCACATACATGCTGATCCACATATACACACAGCATGCTGACTCTGCCATCCATCTCCTCTTTGCACGCGCGCACACACACACACACACATGCGCGCACACACACACACACACTTCTTGTGTTGGGATCAAAGAGATACTGTTTTCAGATGTGCCCTTCCCTTCTTCATGACCTTAAGCTGTCAGTGTTATCTGCTCCAGACACACACACACACACACACACACACACACACACACACACAATACAGAAGCATACGTAGAAATCTCAGAGGCAATTACAGAGCTGAGCCCTTCATGTTGGCATGGTGTATCAAAAAGAATCCCCCACCCCCCCTTCCTCTTGTGCATTGCATTGTTCAGCTGTACGTGCATGCGTGTAGTTGTAATCTTTTCTCCTGGCAGAATTTGTCACATTTTGTTGACTTTTGCATGTACACTGAGAGTGTCCTCAGATTGTCATTTCAACATCTAGGCATATACGTAGAGCGATTGGCTGGGGTAACAGCAGCCATGGCAACGGCCGGCCACTTTGCATACAAAACGATTGTGACAAAAATGTTTGTGTGTGTGTGTGTGTGTGTGTTTGGGTGAGTATATGTATGCGCGAGATGTGCTCGTTCCAGTTTGTTGGTGGGTTGCGATGCCATTTTGGCTCTGCGGCTGTGTTTGTGCCTGTGTGAGCTCGCACACATGCACATGTGAAAGAGAAAGAATCGAGGGAGGGGTGAGAGCACAGAGACCAATTAAATTTGTACATTGTGAAGGCACCGCGTGCCGAGGCCAGCATCTGATCCACGCATCAGGTGGTGCTGCTTATACCAGTATATAGGGCTTTCATGGGGAGAAATGGATTCGGAGATATTCTGAGACCCGTTTCCCCCTCTTGTAGTTTAACATCACACGTACACACACAGCCTACCATCCGTTTCATCAGCGTCATTAGTAGTACTGTTTGGTCAGTGATGTATTTGAATAATTATAGTCTATATAATGACTTCATTATATAGACTATAGTGTATCAGAACATCAATTAGACAGAAAGAAGAGTAAACGTGGTACATAGGTGCTGTTCTTTTCATGAAATAGAACCTTTTTGCGACAGTTTAACAACGATTGTTTTGGCGTCAGACTAATATTGACATACAGTATATGGGCCATCACAAAATATATACACACTATGTTTTCAACACCCACTTCATTATAGCATAAAGTAGGATTTTTTTTCAAGAGATTTTTCGTATCTCAAGTTACCCAACAAATTAGGCTGTTTGGCAGCAGCTAGGGTTCCAAATAGTTCCAAGTAATCTTGGCTAATTTATAATGGAAAGCAACCTAGCATCATTACAGGGCAAATTAACACTGGATAATGAAGACGCACTTGTGATTGTCTGCCTGTGTGTACAGCACGTTTGTGAGAAGTTGTGTAGTGTCGTATGAATGTGCCAAGTGTCTGTGTGTGTGCCTGTGTGTGTGTGTGTGTGTGTATAAGAGATGGCAGAGAGGGAGTAACATTTGTTAAGCGGCGGGGGAAGATTGCGTTGATTGTCTTTTGTTCCTTGTCCCTGGCAGCTTGCCCAACATCTGCAGGGCCGTGTTGCAGCTCTGCTATGATACAGGGTGGTACAGCCCATGATGGATTATAGTCATCGCACAGGTACCCATGCAAAACTAATGTGTATATAAGCAGGTGTTAACAGCCACTCCGGTGAGTGAGTGTGTCTTTTTGATGTGTGTGTATGTGCATGTAATAACGGGGTATTTAGAGGGATGGGGTGGGGGTGGGGGGGTTGTTTAAAAGGCAATTCAGTGTATGTGTTTGTTCGTGGGGGGATGAGGATGTACAGGTACAGAGTTTGTGTCGGTTGGTTTGTTTCCGTGTTGACTGCTTAACACCCCTTTCTCTTCCGATCACATGCCTTACTGTATGTACTGGGCAGGGCCACCTAGCATCACCTGTCATGGCGATGCTCAGCTTACACAGTAATTGCTCCCATTCATGGATTTGCAACAAAGTTGTCGCAGTAACAGGGGGTGAGTAGGCCTATGAGCTGAGAGCGTTTCTGTAGTGTTCAAGGAACAGCCTAATCGATTTGTTGATACTGTATTACACATTGTTATTTTACTCTACTTGTACTGATGTGGGGGTGTATATTGGTTAGGTTTGCAAAATCCATTTTTTCACTTTACCCAAGATCCCAAATAGCCTGGCAACAATTCAGTACAACATGATCTTTACCCCAACACTCAATTTCAACAATTTACAGTCGATTCCAAATATGTAGTAGAGAACGCTTTCCAATGGCCCAGTGAATGAGTGTGAAGAGGCGTTTCCACACCTTATCCACAGGAGTGTATTACTAGCAATGCTACTGTAGAGATAAAGCAATAATTATATGGAAACAATTCCCAAACCTCATACACAGTGCAGAAAGAAAATGAGAGCTGAAGAAATTATGCCCACCAAGGAGGGAGCATGCTCCACTGCAGACAATGCAACTAAATTCAACTTCAGATCAGATTAAAACTAGAATCTGCAAATCTGGGGCATCCTACTTCAATTATGCAGAAGTTGCCGCGACAACGCTCAAGCTAAAACCAATCGGTTACATTCCGTTTGATCATCTCAGCGATTACAAATTCTGTCAGACTTGGTTGCCGATTATGAGGTCCAATGTCACAGTGAAGAACAAAAGAGAAGCAGTTGTTTGTGGATATCTGCCACTCTATCAAGACAAGGCTGCTGCTTTCTGCTTTGCAACACGAGACACTTCCGACACTGCCGGGCTAAAAGGGATTTGCCGAGCGTTTATCTTACCTTTCAAAACAACTCTGATTAGGACTGATTTTATATGGCTCCTAAAAAACCTTAGGCACTGAATGCTTGCAAACATGTTTTGAACAATATATTATATATAAATAAATAAAGGTATCAAATTGTGCTCAGATTGTTTTTGTATTCCTTGTAACTAACTCTTGCATGTACTGAGAATAAATTGCACTATTATTGGTACTTCAGAACATAGCTACACTCCTTGGCCAGGTCTCTGAGAAGCAGTTAATCAGATGAGCATTGACTATTCGTGAGTCACGTTTCAGTCTGGAATGACAACATTAATCAGAGGTATTAAATTGCCAGCTCTGGTCTTTGAAGCAGCGTGCCTGCATAGGAGTAAACTCCATAAATGTCAATTTAATCAAGAGAGCTAGAGGACAACATTTTTACTTCCAACTGCCTTGTGTAATGTGTGGTTTTGTGAAGCATGTACATGTACCAATGTCTACATGTCTAGCTTACAGTGTGTTTCAATGTACAGTATAGGCTTTTGTAAGTCTCTCTCTGTCCCTCTCACTTTTCCCTTACACCCCCACCATTGTCATCATTTCTCTCTATTTTCATCTCCTCTTCTACCATGCATCTCTCTCCCCCCCCCCCCCCTGCATCTGTTTGTAGTATCCCCGGGGGTTACGAGGGGCCAGAAGGGTGCATGAATAAGTCATTAACATTGGCCCCCAAGACTCTGTGATCATCGCCAACCTGTTCAAAAACATGGCACCCCACCACCTCTCTCTTCCCCAACATATCTCTTTCCACATCAATAAGCAATGAAAATAAATAAATCATTCGTTTTTTTTTGTCTGTGTCTGTTAAGTCAGGGTTGGGACCTTAGCAGGGGTGATGATATTGACAGACATGATGATATTGAGTCAATATAGGGACAAGAGGATAAGCAATAAACATAACAGAATACTGCATTTCAAGTAAAGGTTTGAATGGAAATAATTTGGGTATTTAACTGAACTTTACTATGTAAATGGAATTTTGACCAAAGTGAGCCTTTGTATACAAGCTGTAGCAAATCCCCACACATTAAAAAAACTTATCTAAAATACAATTTCATATCCTGAGTGACACTCGTAGGTTGCAGGTGACTAAAAAAGTTCCAAGAAGTTATTCCTTTCTGAAAAGACTTGAGGATCCCGGTCGATGCAGAGTTGGTAAGGTCAGCCAAAACCAACGACCCTTAGCATAATGAGAACTCTAGATGTATTTGATCAATAAAAAACACTGATAATTAGTCTTTTGTACTAATGAAGGAGGCAAATCCTTTGAATTTCAATGTGCTGAATACAATAGCTGGGGCATTATTGATGTGCTATGTGCAAAGTTCGTTTCAAGTTTTCTTGTAACCCTTCAATTAGGTTATTGCTGTCTATTACAAAAAAGACGTCACAGCATTAAAACAGAGGAATTATGAAACAATGGAGATCATAAAATCAACATTATTATATCATTTCACATCATATAGTCATTGTAGTTGTAAATGTACATGTTTAGATGAGTTAGTTATAACCAGATATACAATACCATATATGTACACATATATGTATATAAACTTACATCCACATACACGGCATGTCTATCAGTCGTCCTGTTGATAAAAACATGATGTATGGGCCCAGATGTATTCAAAAACACTGCTTCTGTCTTCCCCTCCTCAGTTCCTGACATATTTCAAATGACTGTAGCATTACACTACAAGCTGAGTGGAGGAGAGCTGAAACTTGAAACCTCTAATCACTCTTTTGCTACTTTACATTGCTTGCTGCTTGTGCCTCACAGCTGCATGCAGCTGAATCTCACATACTTAAAGCTGAATTGAACTTTTGTTAAACCCTAGGCTCTGTAGCTTCCTTACCTTAATATTACATTCACCCACTGAAGTTCCCAATAAATGAACCCCTCGTTTGCAGTAGGTCTACCGGTTGTATTTCTTAAGTTACTCCTGTATGTTGTTGTAGAATACATAAATAAAATAAACAATACAATTCCATTCTGCAGATGAACAGTTGTAACTTAAGCTTTGTAGACACATTTACATTTACAGCATTTAGCAGAGGCGTTTATCCAAAGCAACTTACAATTAGTACATTCGTCAACAGTTGAACCGGTTAAACACCAATTATTGCAAGCAAACAACATTATCTTAGAATAATGACAGCATCATGTCATTATGGTCACTAATTTGGCCTGGTGTGACCTGATTCCTTATTTTGTAAGCTCCATGAAATATTCCGCTACACTCTCCATTCAACCATGTAGGACAGAGGCTCTGCCAATAGGTGTCAAGTCATTAGCAGACAATTGAACCACCTTCAACTAATCAGAACAACAAATGAGTGACAATGATTTTTAAACACGATTGGATTACATTCAACTGGGTTCTGAGCAGTTTTCAATGGAGAGTTCCCAGACTGATGTGTAAAGCGCAAGAAATTGTAGAGTTTGCAATATCAGGATAGTCTCGAGACTATCAAATCCCTCATTTAAAACAGTTCTACTTTTAGTAGAACCCATTACAACATATTTCACAAAGGTGGCCACCTTGGAATTCTTTATGCAGGAAAAACCCTGATATTTTTTGGATGCAAATCTGAGGAACGCAATTGATGCACACGCACACTGCATTGTTGTGACATCACTTCCCTGACTTTCGTTGGCTTGGCGTTCAGTTTGAGTTTTAAGACTCTTGTAGACGGCATTAGGGTCTTCCCCACATTTCATAAGCATAGAGTGTGCATAGATGATAATATACATACCAAACATTAGCTGGTTATTAAGAGGTTGGATCAATACCACCCAATTGTATATCTATGCAAAACATAATATTTCACATGTGAAAACAATCTGTATTATACACGTTTAATATAATGATAATGATAGCAGTTCATATATTTCTAGTCAGGTTTAAAGTACAATAAAACATACATTTAAAATACATAGAATTCTTTCTTTGTCTAAGTGTGTGTGATTTTTACATAAACTTAGGCATGATTTCTGGAAACAAAGAAAGTCCCCAACTTATATAACAATATATTTTCCCACAATGCATTTGTAAGATTGGCAAAGATATATTCAGAAGTTTTACAAAATTATCTATCTGTAGAATCTAAACATGACAACCTTAATGTCTATTCCTGTTCATTTACTCACAATGTATTTATGATGCTCATGTATGAACTCGCCACCACTCGGATCCACTCGGATCCACTCGGATCCGAGTGGATCGAGTGGTCGTTCGCTGTTGGACTTGTGTGCTAGTCATGGATTGTCTATAACCAACACCATGTTCGAACATAGGGATGCTCATAAGTGTACCTGGTACCAGAG
>JAOEHI010003675.1:0-10590 GCA_025447815.1 Percopsis transmontana | reverse complement strand
TTGTTGAATCAATGCCACGTAGAATTAAGGCAGTTCTGAAGGCGAAAGGGGGTCAAACACAGTATTAGTATGGTGTTACTAATCATCCTCTCAGCGGCTTATCAGCGGCTCTCAGCGTTGCAAGAAGTCTCTACAAAATTATTGGGTAATAAGGAGTAAGTAGAGGTTAAGCACCTTGCTCAAGACGGCTTACAGGACACTTCCATGCCAGGGCTTGAAGCCTGGACCTTTTGGCTGGAGTCCACCACTATAAAACGTTTTTTTGTTTTTTTTCCCCCTTTCTCTCCCCCTTAGCCCCCACCGTGCTGAAAGATGTGCCCCCCCACTCCAGGCTGATGCAGGAGGAGATATTTGGGCCTCTGTTACCCATAGTGACAGTAAGCGACATGGATGATGCCATCCGCTTTATCAACGAGAGAGAGAAACCCCTGGCTCTCTACATCTTCTGCTCCGACAAGAAGGTGAATATGGAAGCAGTAAAAGTGTTTTCTTCTGTTGTTTCACAATCAAAGACTTACATCTGTCTCGTCCGTGTCCCTTTAAGGCAGCAAAGCGGATGCTGGAAGAGACGTCTAGTGGAGGAGTGACAGTCAATGACGTCATGATGCACTATTCACTCAGCTCTCTTCCATTTGGAGGTGTCGGTACGAACACTTCAAAATGCTATATTCAGATTTACTGAAGCAGCATAGGATAGCCTACACACACATTTCGAAGTAGAAGTCACTGAGGCTTGAGAAGAACCATTACAATATTCCTAGGAATTTAAAGTTGATAAAAACGTTATTCTATTTAGTTTCAAATTGGGTCGTCTTTTTGGAAAAAATAAACGTACTGTTGTCTTACCTGTGTTTCGTCTAGGTCAGAGTGGCATGGGCCGCTACCACGGCAAGCACACGTTTGACCAGCTCAGCCACCAGCGGGCATGCCTGGTCAGGTCACTGGGCATGGAGAGTGTTCACCTGCCACGGTACCCGCCACAGGATCGGCAGCGGGCACGCAGGGCCAGACTAGCCTTAAGGTCCCCTATGATCGACTTCTCCAAACGGACCTTTGTCTGGGCTGTCACTGCTTCTGTTATCGCATTTGGTCTCTTTGTAACCCTGGCAGTAATTCTGCTCATAGCTGCTGGGCTCAACTGTACCTGTTGGTATTGGAATGGGTTTTACAACTAGAAACACGTCAAGCTTGGGCTGCTGAAATATCCAAAATATGATCATGTAACTGCAATGTAGTCTACAATATCGCATACCTGCGCCTTATATAGTATAGAGAATTCAGACATGGCTTACGTCTCTAAATAATTGCCCTCAAATTAAAAGCTAGTTTCTCCAGAATATTATAGGCTCCACCTGCCAGGCTCGCCCTCTCCAGTTCTTCTCAATTCTTTATTTCATGGGCATAGGTTTCGTTCAAATATTGTGTGGTTCACATTAAGCAGAGGGGTCTGGGGGTCATCCCACTGGAAATTTTGATCGTCAAACGTCTAATTTCCTGAATTCTGGTGAATTTTTATGTTGAATTTGTGCCTTTTCTGCATCAATATATGGTGGAAATTCATGTAAAAAAAAAAAAAATGTAGGCACCAGGTGACAAGTCAAAATCTAATGGAATATAATGCAGCAAGGCTCTCGTCAAATAGGCCTAAATGAATTATTTTCATTCATTTATATTTGTGTTTTGTGTTCACTGAAGTGGCACCAGTCAGCATCTAGTTTCCACCAGGTCCATTGCGTGCAGGTGGCAGAGCTTGTAGCAGGCGAAGGTTGCAAGTGGTATTTCTCCCCAGTGCGCATAGAAGTAGTTGTAAGCCGCAATGGGTGTCGGACACGGCGGTGCGACTGCAACTACTTGACGTGTCACGGAGCACGTTAAATTATCAGGAACAGTCCGAGCCAAGACTCTAGGATTACGGCTCACACCATCGAGCGGTTCAGCACACAAACGCATATCCCGAAATCGCTGGGCGGCCCCAATGCTTCTTTAATGTTTTTTTACGTTCTAAATATTAAGGGGGATGCCCCTTGCGTCCCCCCCGAAATCTACGCCTATTATAATAAATTGAGATTAAAGGCTATAAATGTTAGCAAACACTTCAATTAATACAATGTAATCGTTGCATCATTAAAGCTATTATAAAGCGTACATCTGAGTATAATTCGTTTTATGTTCAAGTGGTGTTCAAAATAATACAACAATGCAGTTATTGCTTTTAACTGAAATGCATTTTATTTATCATTTTGTGTTACAAATTTATAGACAAAGCCATATTTTGTATTTTAAAAAAAAAAGAAGAAAAAAAAAAGTACTAGAAGCTTTGCCAGGAGTAAAGACTGCATTTCCTTTGAACCCCTTTGCCTGATAAAGATCTACCTCCACTCTCATGCGAGTTATTTTATATTGAAGAGAATAGTTGGAAGATGTAGAATGTGTTCAGTCTGAACATTAGCCCTTTTGCAAAATGTATAGCGTTATTAAAATAACTAAAAATAACTCTCTCTATGCTGTACATTTGGCAGCAGACCAGGTGGCAGTTGGAATAAACTTAAAAAAATGGCAAACTCATTTTCTTGTGGGGTACATAGATGCATCACAAAACATGGAGACTGATTAGGAAGCAGCAGAAATGTTGTAGTACCTTTTAAAATACAATGACTTGAATCAACAAAATGAAATTATTTTAACTTGATTGAGGAGGGCAGTAGGAGAATTCGATGGAGCAATGGCCCTCCATACCACCATCTAGAGCCAGCCCCGAACTAAAGGGTCTTTCTCCAGTGTGGCATCTCATGTGTGTTATTAGATTGCCTCTCTGTGTAAAATCTTTTTTACAAATTGTGCAACTGAAGGGTCTTTCCCCAGTATGACATCTCATGTGCGTCTTTAGATTGCTTCTCTGTGTAAAACCTTTTTTACAAATGGTACAACTAAAGGGTCTTTCCCCAGTATGACATCTCATGTGTGACTCTAAATTATGTTTGAATGTAAAAGCTTTTTTACAAACTGTGCAAATAAAGGGTTTTTCCCCAGAATGACATCTCATGTGTTTATTTAGATGGCCTTTCTCTGGAAAATGTTTTTGACAAACTGTGCAACTGAAGGGTTTTTCCCCAGTATGAGATCTTAAGTGCTTATTTAGATGGCCTTTCTCTGGAAAATCTTTTTTACAAACTGTGCAACTAAAGGGTCTTTCCCCAGTGTGGCATCGCATGTGTTTCTTTAGATTACTTTTCTGTGTAAACTCTTTTACACAAAATGTGCAACTAAAGGGTCTTTCCCCAGTATGTGATCTCATGTGTGTCTCTAAATTATGTTTGAATGTAAAAGCTTTTTTACAGATTGTGCAACTGAATGGTTTTTCCCCAGTATGGCATCTCATGTGTCTTTTTAGATGGCCTTTGTCTGGAAAATGTTTTTGACAAACCGTGCAAGTGAAGGGTTTTTCCCCAGTATGTGATCTCATGTGTGTCTTCAGATTTCCTCTCTGTGTAAATTCTTTTTTACAAAATGTACAACGGAAAGGTCTTTCCTCAGTATGACATCTCATGTGTCTCTCTAAAATATGTTTGAATGTAAAAGCTTTTTTACAAACTATGCAAATGAAGGGTCTTTCCCCAGTATGGCAACTGAGAGGCTCTTCATCCTCCTTACGTACAGGGACAGGATTATAAGTGAACCTGATGATATCAGCCTCCTCCAGCCCTGGAAGCTGTTCCTCCTTCTGACTGGTCCACAGTTCCTCCTGTTCTTCTTTAATGTGGGGGCCAGAGTCGTCTGGCTCCTCCTGGTCCAGACCAGGGAGCCAGTCCTGTCTACAGACAAAGATCTGCTGGGGATCTGGAGGGAACAGAAAATTAGCCACGTACAACCATTACAGAAAACCAGGATGGTCTACCTAGAGGTAGGATGTTTTGTTTACACATTTAGCCATCAGTGTATTGTTGTAAAGCCTTGCAGGAGCACAAAGTGTAATAAAAAATAAATAGAACTTTCTAACTATGAAGCTTTTGAAATCTTTTAGTGGTGCTTAAAATAAAAAACAATGGAGTCATTGCTTTTACACACATGAAACCATATTTTTTAGTTTTTAAAGGTGTTTATCATACACTGATGTACGGTACCCTATGATGTATGTAGATTTGTGGTTGGATGTAGAATGTTATTTGGATCTCTTCTACCACTGTATCATTGCACTGGAGTAATTTCGGAACATATGAGAATAAAATTTTTTTTTTTTGTAGAAGTTTTTTCAAAATAATTAAAACTCGACATGGTAAAACGTTTTAATCATGTTTACTTTAGAACAGATCTGTACTTACCTTCCTTCAGAGACTTTTCCAGTCATATGATGTAATGTGTAATATATATAATAACCATAATAATAACAACCGTTTGCTCCCTGTGCGTGAGTATTCTTGGTTTTAGTATAAGTTCGGGTGTCTGAACAATTGTTCTGATGTTGTGCTGCGAGCTTCAGATTTCTTAGACGGACACATGGTCCACGGACCTGCCGAATTACATCTATGCGCCTGCGAATTGCAGAGGAGCCAAGATTGACCCTATCAACCTCGGTTGAACGTGAATTAAAGTAAAATAAAACAGATAATTATAAGACTACCTACCTACATAAACTATTTTCTAAGGAGGCAATGTAACACGAGGTAGAACACACATGTGGGGTCGCACATGCCCATAATGACAACATGGAAATAAGTCGTGGTCTCTATTGTTCAGTGGAGTCGGGGCTCTGTCTCCGTCTGTCCTCTTGTTGTGTTTTGCCATGTTGCAGCTTATTGTCTTGATGGATGTGAGGCTTTAAACGCATAAGCTCTCAAGAGTTTTAGTTACAACTACCAGTAATGTGTCCATTAGGTTTGAACATTTACTGCTGCTTGTCAGGTACAATCCCCCTATAAGTAACCTGCACAGCGTCAGAATCGTCATTTAATCACCTCTTCTCACTTATTACAGAGCATTATCAACTAGTAGTTCCTTTGGCTAACAGTTAGCTATACTATCCATAGACTTTTTTCCCACTCAGTCTACATCGCAAAATGGTGGTCATTTGAGTCATAAGAAGGCAAAAACAGCTAGTCAGTACTCCCTGATGGTCCGTTTTATGAAAGAGGTCAGCAGGCTTCTCAATGTTTCTACGCCACTTTCGCCTTCATGGGATTTGGCGGGGTGTTGGAGGCCCTCTGTAGCCCACCTGCCAGACGCGTCAGTGATATGCACGCCTTCTCTGTGCATCTTCTTTAGAGCTGGTCACTTTCTGCCCTCCTTTCCGGAGGAACAGGGCTGGCACATGTTATGTCCGGTCCGGGCTTTGTACGTCTACATGGACAGGACTAAGGGATTCCCAAAAAGTGAACAAATATTTGTGTCTTGGGCTAAACTGCATGTGACAAAGCAAAGGCTCTCCCACTGGATTGTGGGAGCTATCTTTTTGGCGTATTCGGCGGGTTCGCTGGCTCATTCTACTCGTGGTCTGGCAACATCATAGGCCCCGTTTAGAGGAAACTCTATCCTGGAGATCTGTGTGGCAGTGATCTGGTCCTCGCCCCTCACCTTTGCAAAATTTTATCAACTGGATGTCACCGCCCCAAGTCTGGCCCATGCTGTATTGTCCTCTGCGGTGCGGGACATTGGTGTCTCTGAGTAGCATGAGTGAGATCACCAGTCCACCCTTCTTGCTTGCTTCTTGCTAGAAAGAAGAGGTGTACTTACTTATGAAGATTCTGACGCTGTGTAGGTTACTTATAGGGGGATTGTACCTGACACTGACGTCAAAGATCACCAGCCAGTCACGGCATGGTCTAAAGCGCATGGTGCAAGTGAATTTAGGGTGTGTCCAAATCCACTTTTGCTAGTTTAACTGTGAAAAAAATGGTTGCAGCGTCAGTATTGTACATAATCTCTTAATTATTCATGGCTGTGTTTTGGACATAAAATGCAATAAACCAATCAGTGTCATCTCCCATTCCCTTTAAAGGCCAGGTGCGCTTGCACCTTGGCGGATTGCTATTATATTGGCGTATTTGCAAAGTAGTAAGAAAGATCGCTCCTCTGCAGAGGAAACGGACCATCTACAGCAACAGCAGGATTCCAGCAGGATAAAATATCTTGATGTACACAATAATAATATTTCACATTGTTTGTCACTGTGTGTGTAACAAGCAGAGTGTAAGCATGTTGTGCACCTGCTTATGTAGGCGTATATTCCATCTTGATAATACACACTTAAAATAACAGTAAAATGTTGCGGCATTGACTTCAGACCCGGTTTATGTTGGGCAACGTCACGATCGCTTTCCGCTGCCTCGAGATAGCAATGCACGAACAATGTTCCTTACCACGCCTCATTTTAAGACCATCACACCCACAGGTACTGAGATGGGTGCAAGTGCATTTGCTATTTAAACAATGTGGGCGCTGGGCGAGAAATGACATCTGCATCAGTATGGGCCCTATCTTACACCTGGTGCAATTGTCTTTAATAGTTTCAATGTGTTTTTGTGACATTCATTTATGTGCTGCTTTTGTACTGTGCAACTGAAAGGACCCAGTATGACATCATGTGTCACTTTAGATATTTTTTTACAAAATGTTCAACTGAGGGGTCTTTCCCCAGTGTGACAACTGAGAGGTGCTTCACTATCCTTACTTTTAGCAGGGACAGGAATAACACTGAACGTGATGATATCAGCCTCCTCCAGTCCTGGAGCCTGCCCTCCCTGCTGAGTGGTTCCTGACAGTTCCACCTGTTCCTCTTTGATGTGAGCAGGCTCTGGCTTCTGCTGGTCCAGACTGGGCATCCACTCCTTTCTATAGACAAACAGCTGCTGGCCATCTGGAGGGAACAGAGAAAGTACCACATAAGCTATTACGCAAAAACAAGATGGTTTAAAATATGCTAACACTATGTGAGGCCATTATTTTATTCTCCAAGCCTTGGCCATGGCTAAAGCCCAAAATACACTATGACCCATGTAGACTAATCTGTTCCACTTTCATGTTTGATTGTCTTTTTTAATATAAAAGTACAAAAGGCAGACTGCAACTCTTTAATAGCCTTAATCAGTGTTGCTGCACAAGAATAAAAATGGCATAAAAATTTAATCTATCATTTAGCACATTTCTACCAACACTATTTATATAAATGATAAATGGACTGCATTTATATAGTGCTTTTTTCAAACCCACAGGCCACCCAAAGCGCTGTACATCACTGCCTCACATTCACCCATTCACAAACACATTCACACACCGATATAAATAGTAAAAAGCAGGGGTCCAAGAACAGAACTCTGTGGCACCCCCTGCTGGACAGTTAGCAATTTAGATGACTGTCCATTATGTACACACTGAGTTCTATCAAGCAGATAATTTCTAAACTAAGATACTGCCTGATAAGATAGTCCTATGTTAAGAAGCCTTTGCTGCATAATATTATGATCTACTGTGTCAAAATCCTTTGACAGGTCAATGAAGAGAGCGACACAATGATGCATCAGTGACATCATTTATCACTAGTACTATGTTGTGTTCTAAAACCAGATTGAGACTTCGATAAAATACCATTGACACATAAAAACTCCTTCACTTGGTTTGATACTAATATCTCCACGATTTTAGCTAGAACTGGCAGCTTTGAAATAGGCCTGTAGATATTTAGGTCAGAGGGATCACCTCCCTTTAATAGAGGCAGAACACAGACTGACTTCCAAGCACAAGGTATGACATTTAACTCAAGGGTGAGATTGAAAAGATATGTCAGGGGCTCAGAAATTATTTCAGCTGTGATTTTCCATAAGTTCCACATCAACAAATGTATCATTTACAATGTTGGCTGTAGGCCTATTATTAAATAGAAGAGATCAAATGATCATTGAACCAGTTCGGTATAGTAGCTATAGTAGGTGGCAAATCAGAATTACAGTTTGCAAGTAAGGATATAATTGCTTTCCAAACCCTTTCATTCATGAATAATAACAACCTCAGAGTCAGGATCTTTTTCCCCCAAGTGTTTTTATTCTTCTTTAGGCAAGAAAAAAAAATGTAAACACGAAACTCGTGTTTTTCACATCCACTCAGGTGGACTGCATGCATTTTGAGTTTTTAACTGAAGAAATTTTTAATTTAACAAACAATATTGAGTGAAAACTATAAAATAATGTGTTTTAAATGTATTTAACAAACAACGATATATTGAGTGAAAACGTTTTAGTAAAACTTATTTATGTGATTTTAATCCTTGGGACCTAAGTGTTTCTTACAGACGCAATAGCACAGTGGTCACTCATAATTACAAAATACACCAGTGGCATATTTGGGTGGAACATTAGTTAGAAAGAGATTACAATTAGGTAATTTAGCTTTTATCCAAAGCGACATGATGCTATTACAAGGTAGATAGGGGTTAGACATCTTGCTCAAGGATGCTTACGCGTAGGCCAACTCTGGGGCTTAAACACACGACCTTCCGGTTGGGAGTCCAACACCTAGACCAGTGGTTCTTAACCTGGGGGTCGGGATCTCTGAACGGATTCCAGGGGAGGGTCTCGAGAATGCTACTATTGACACAAAAATAGAAAAAAAGTATATTTTCAACCTCAAAAAGGGGTCGGACTGCCAAGAAGGTTAAGAACCCCTGCACTAGACTATCCTGCCCCAGAAATTGTTCAAGCTTAATTTCTCTGGGCACTTCATATATTTGGACGTTTCAGAGTAACGTACACAGTATGCCTTGACATTGTCAGATATGGTCTTTAACCAATCCCAGTTCAGATCCCCAGCAATAAGAAACTTACTATAGTCTAGCTCCGCCATATATTATGTGACGCCCCGCTTGGAGCTGACGGATGTAACATGCAACCACTGGAAGGTGACAATCGTTTGATACCTCAACATTAAGCGACAGCCAAATCTCTAAACCAGATTAATTCAGCCGACGTGTTAGATACAGTGAATATTTATTGATTTTGACACACAAATTATGAAACTACGACTCACCAGAGACAGATTGACAGGCGCTCCACTCCGGAACGCCTGTAGTTTATCATCTCTCATCATCTCATCTCACCTCCCTCTCCATCCCATGGGCCTGTAGTTTATGTCCATCCGTAAAATCCTGGCACTGATTCTAGCTAACAGGTATTCAAACTGGGGACTGGTCAGGTAGCTCTGGAAGCGGCAGTCCTCCAGACACAGTTCCTGGAGAAGCGGGTGAAATTTACCAAGCTGTGTGCGCCTCCAGATGATATCATGAACCCAAACACAACAGCGTTTGGTTTTCCGATGTACCTGGGACTTCCACAACAGGTACAAGACAGCAATAGGAGTGGTGTCCGCCTTTAGAATGAGCTCTTCATATCTACATAGGGAGCGGGTCCTCTTCCACGGGGCCCGCCATGTTGCCCCGCCAAGTTTCTACAGTAGCCCTAGAGAGCGCCATTCCCGTTTTGGAAATTGCTACTGGCACGTGATGGCCACCGTAGGTTTTGAACTTTATATATACAGTCTATGGTTTTAATACATGCTTGGAAAGGGTGGGGTGAGGGAGGGCTATTCAGTTGATTGCAACCTGCAACTTCACCGCTAGATGCCACTAAACCCTACATACTAAACCTTTAACCTCTTTGAATCTAAAATATATATCTGGATTGGATGGAATAGATTTTGTGTCAACATAATTACACGTCCAGTATTTCCCATTAATTACCAAGACTTTGCCAGCCCGCCATAGTCTCATAATGAACCAAAAATATTTTTACACTACCCACAATAAATAAAAGTCTAAAGTCGGTTGCACACTGCACTGGATTTTATCCACCCCACAACATTAAAACAAACATACCAGGTAATGCCATTAATGGCAATTTGCTTCCATGATATGGCTTCCTTCCTATATCTTTATATAAGCAGGAAGTTAGGTCATACATTTTAGGGTATTATTCATAAAACAACTTCAATAATTTTCTCCTCCATTGTTGTCACAGTCCGCTCCCCTCCCCATGCTGCTTCAACTTTTACCATTTGCTTGTTAAACTCCTTCTCGTTTAGACACCAACTGAGGGGGTAAACTGATGAGTGTAACTTCTCTGGATGGATGTTTAAGTCACCCAGGAGCATGAGCGGTATTAACTTCTCAGGCAAGAACATTCATCTCATCTAGGAAGTCCCCAAGTTGATGAGGGGGCGATAAATGACAAGAATTGTACGTTTAACATGGCATAGAATTCAAATGAGGATATGGACAGGTGAAAAAGAGGAAGAACACAATAGGTCCACTTAGGAGAGGTCAGCAGTCCTGTCCCACCCTCTCGACCGGGTGGTCTGGTTGTATAGATGAAAGAGTAGGCAGTTGAAAGAGCCGCATTTGTCAGTGTGATCCATGTTTCCATTAAGGCCAGGAAATGGAATTAGCAATTATTTACAGTTTGAAGACTGTAAACTTAAAGTGTGAATGATAACTTTGTTTATTGTAATTTGTAAACTGTTTTAAGGCTTAAACGATAAATATCCGAGTAATGTTGTGCAAATACATAGGTAAAGTAACCTTGTTACATGATGCTGTCCTTATTTTGGAGA